>JALIZH010011147.1:0-37257 GCA_030522465.1 Rhipicephalus appendiculatus
AAACGTTCTTTGGCTGCCGTTGTCCAGCACACCACACACGTTGCAGCAGTGTGTCGGGGCCATCAGCAAAGCGTGGAAAGTCTGAAGAAGAAAGTCGGTGACAAGTCCAGGAGCCGTGGTGTTCGTAGCTACATGCACGGCAGCAGCCGAAGTACTTTCTGTCACTGTACCAGTACCTTCCAGTAGCTCGTGAGGCGCACACTTCCGATGCATGCCGACGCTTACATAATTTTCACTGCATTATGTGGTGGCAATCTCGTGCTAGCTTGTCCTTTCGCTGTACATTTGAAGCAACAAGCCTATCTGGAGAGCTAATTTGCCTTTCTCTGCTATGATCAAGTGGCTAGCGCATTCTTCGGTATTGTGGTCAGTTGCGAGCCAGAAGACGCAGTTGAAGGAAATGTTTGTCTTACTATAGAGTACACTGGCCTATGGAGGTTTCGTGATCTTCCGGGAGCTTGGGATATCATGGCTACGAGTCTCGATAAACACTGGTGTAGCGCTCTGTGCACTTCTGTCTCCGGCACTCTACTTCAATACGCACGAACTTCAAGCAAACGCCCCATCTCCTGTTCCGAAGGCTCTGGACCGCAGGCGGCAGTCGAATGTGCACCTGATTCCAGGCTCTCCCGTTTATAGTAATCAACTACTATCTGCAGGAATAACATTCAGCAGTACCTCGATCAGCATGGCAGCGTATGACATAGCGCTCACTCCAAGGCTCGCCAGTCCTCTATATTTCATTTGCACTTCGTCATACACCTTCCGCAAGGCTGCTACGTCGCCGGACGACCCAACAGGTCTTAGTGTGCGGACCCGTTCCAGATGTTTCTGCTCGATTAACTTTACGTTGCCACATCACTGTTGCAATATCTCAACTGTCGCGCGGTACGATTAATCCCTGACCTAAATTCCGGCGACTGCGTGAGCAGCGCTTCGTCACGTTGCGAAATGAGGTAGTAGAAGCGATCGGCGTTTGACAAGCTCGGGTTATCGTGTACGGAGTGTCGGAACACGTCCCCAAAGGGCTGCCATCGAGTAAAACTGCTGTCTAAGCGCAAGAGTTTTAGCTTGGGCAGTGATGCACTTAACTCACGTTGAGGTCGCGTCAGTTCCCTTTCAGAGGTTGCTGGCGGGTCCTCATCTGCGGTTGCAGGTGCATGCGCCGTTAAGTCGGGGAGGAAACATTGAGCCTGTCCATGTGCTGTTCGAGCTAAGCCAAAGCTCTGGTAGCCGCGTCCTCATATTCCATGAAGGAATGATAATCCTTTGACCCCCTGCTCGTCTGTCATAAAGGTTTCCAGCTCGGCATTCGGCGTAGTTAAATGCATCTTGACCGCCTTTAGCTGGCTGTGGAGGACATGCAGCATCGAGAGCTCGAACTGTTCTGATTGGTTGAGCTGTTTGACCTCATTCACAATCCTCGTACTTTGGGATCCACGGGATGCCCACTTGTTCTTCGCACGCTCCATGGCGGTCTGGTTGCAGAAAGGCGTCCCAGATCGGAAGCAACAGCTCGTGGGGATGAAGGCTGGCTTCCCAAGTTTTGGACACCATAAACGATGTCGGGAAATCTCTCTGCTGCCTTTATTCACGCTCAACGCGATGCCGTCTAAACATGGCGTACCTGGAACAGTACAAAAAACCATCCCGCATTCGCTCCACTACGCTTCTTCTTCCTCTTACTGTCCGCGTCGCGCGCAATTTCCAACAACAACGTTGCTGGGTCAGTGAAACGTTAATTGGTACAATCAGACACATGAAAAATTCATATGGGGCGAAAATGTAACATGTATTTCACTGATGTAAGTAATGGGGCTGGATACAAAATTTATGTGGCATTTCCAGAGGGACACCTATCTTTTGTGTACACAAATGTATGCCCTCTATATGTTGCACACAGCTTTCTAAATGCATCCCTGCATGGAACGCGTTGTCGTTCTGTAGCGACTGCTCGCCTCCAGAGCAAGCATTGCAAAGGTCCTGAAAAAAAATGACAATGCGTTTAGAATGGAATACAAAACGACGTGGTATAATATTCGCCATGCCACTTAAGATTAATTATTATTTACACACAAAGTTTTGTGAACTTTTCTTCCTACTGCACCCTCGCACGTAGTTTAGCTATATTAACACGGTATGTATATCACTTGTCAAAAATAGCAGGGTGAGAATTTTCGGAACTCCGAAAATTTGTTTGTAACAGTTTCGTACTCCATTTCATTAAAAAAAAATACTATTGCTATGCGAAAAATAGCAACAGTAAAAAAAAACAACACAAAAATAGCAAAGCACCAAAAATGTCTATCAGCCCAAGGCGCATCTAATAAAATGTTAGATCAGCCCCTGTGGCGAAAATTATTAAAAAATGCCCGCACCTCCCCGAAGGGAATCGTGAGGAAATGCGAATGCATTTCGCGCGCGCTTCACTCCATTTATGTATGGTGGTTGTGGTTCGAAGAAGGAAAAAGGCGCCTAATTTCTGCAGCCCGGTCGGGAGTACGGCGCAGCGCCTTTTTTTTGCTTTTCTTATTTATTTTTTATTTTTTATTTTTTTGTTTTATTTATTTATTTATTTATTCATATATAGCTCCGCCGAGCTCCCGCGATGCGAGCGCCCTCACGCTCCAGAGCGCGCTCCTCCCTCTCCACTCACTCTCCGCTACTCCGCCCACCTGCTCCGGTTGCTAGGGGCGAGGATAAGCGCGCGCGCCCGCAGCTGTTGCTACGGGAGAGGGAGTGAGAGCGGAGAGATAACACCTGCCGGCGCGCGGACGCCGCCGCCGGATGCCTGACATAGCCCGACTAAGAAATGCATTCGCATTTAAAAGGCGAGGGCAGCTACGCACTAGAAGTGTGAAGACAGGAAAGAGCGAAGCTCCTGGCGTGCCCCTCTTCCTTTCCCACCCCTCCTCCACATCCTCACTTCCCCTCACCCTCACATTCACTTCCCTTTCCCATCCCTTATTTTACCGTATTATATGTGGCTGTTTTCGTTTCTCCCTTTCCTCTCCTCTTTTTCCTCCTCCTTACTCTCACATCAATCTTATCCTCTTCACTTCCCTTTTACACTCCTCGATATACAATACTATACGTGGCTATGCTGTGCTTCCTTTCTCTGGTTTCCTCTTTCTTTGTATCTCTTTCTCTCTAATCTCTCTCTGCCACGCACTCCATCTTTTTTATATTTTTTGTGTTTTCTTCCCTTTCTCTCATTTCTCTTTTCATTCGCACTTTTTCGTTCTTTATCTCTCTTTTTCAATCTCTCTCTCTGTATTCCTTTTCTAGTCCACCCGAGTTATTGCATTCTACGCCGGACAAGTCGTGCCTCCTCACCCTCACTTCCCTCTTCCACCCCCTTGCTATACCATACTGTACACGGCTGTTGCTTGCTCTGTTGCGTGCCTGGATAGCCGAGTAGTAAAACGTTTGCCTTGGGGTTGTGGTTACGTGAGTTGGAAGTTTGCTCTTTCACCTTCTTCCTATCTCTTTCTCTGTCTTTGTTCTCGTTGTCTCGCCCGTCAGGGTTATTGCATTCCACGCCGAACAAATTGGCGAACTTGTTCTGGGAGCGAAACAGAAGTTGCAGAGGACGAAAAGGAAGATATGCGCGCTTGGCAGTTCTTGGTGATGATAATTTTTGTTCGCGACTACACGCCCAGGGGATACTCCGACCTTAAACAGCTTCGTCTCAAAACTTCGTTTTTTATTCACTATAGTTCCATGATGACCCCGCTGAACTCCGCCACGATCATCTTGGTCTTTTCTGGAAGCGCATTATCTGTCTTGAAATATTCGGCTTCGTCTAGATGCGCCACACCGGAACAAACACAGTGAAAGTAAAGTTGTTCCGAGTAATTTCAAAACTTCCAAATTGGCCGCTTCTGCCACGGGAACGATGCGAACGAGCGCATTGCTCCTCACCTGTTTAAAAAAGGCGGTGGCTTATGGCTGTCACAATTAGCGTTGCATGGTGCTGTGTTCGCACTCATGCAGTCATCGCGGATCGACACTATTACTGCGCATCGATTTGGCAGCCGTAAACAGAAGTATCCGATGGTCGTAAAAAGACAGCGTGGAGCGCTAGATGCGAATATTACACGAACATGGCCGACCTCTCCATTGCACCTTGTCCAAAACGATCAAAGCATCACGCGGTGACTCCACGGACACGCAGTCAAACATTTTACGCATCGGTAAAGAAATCAGCGTGGCCGCTCGCCCGCATTTTCGGTGGAGGCGAAAATACTTGAGGCCCGTGTATTTAGACTTCGGTGCACGTCAAAGAACCCCAGCTGCTCGAAATTCCTGGAATCACCCACTACGGCGTCCCTCATAATGATATCGTCAATTTGGGTAGTAAAATCCAAATATTCTTATTATTGCAATTCGCCTCGAGATCTTTGAGTGGCGCCCTCTCGCGTGTGACGTCAGGGAGAGGACTCGGTTGCAGCTCATCGCGCGCGCGCTCGCAACGTGAAGGCTGCTCAACGCTGCCGGCCTGTCTATCGTGCTCGAGTTACTGAAACATTGGTGGGCAAGTTAATAAAGCAATTTGTACCGAATGTTCAAGCAAAATGCCCAGCGAAATCGAGCGGAGTTGCCGTCAGGAGCACGTTCTGTGTCGATTTCTCCTGGTGTCGTCTGCTAGCCATCCACGTGTACATCTGCTTCTACGGTGAATTTTTCTTTTCGCGACTGTTCTATGGCCGTGGCTCACTCAAAATGACTTTCCTGCCCGTTTTCGATCACTGACTTCAGCGATCGGGCTTCAGCTTCCATGCATGCGATTAAGCGCCATAAATGTATACCGCGTGCTGCCCGTGTTCGGTTGCCAAGCCTGCTCCTTCGGTTCAATTACTATGTTCGGAGCATGACAAACGACGTGTGATGTCATTCAAATAAATTAAATGGCATTACCGGCAACAACGTTTGATTAAATCCACATTTTTAGCAGCTGCTGTGTAAGCGCGTCGTAAGTACTTTAAACTGAAACACGAAATAAACAGGGTGAGTCTAAAGGGGATGCACAACGGGAATATGAAATATTGGTAGGTTGTCCGGAGTTATTTTCTTTTGTTTTTGTTCTTTTTTTTGCAACATATTTTAATCCTTACGTTAATAAATCGACGTTTGTTCACTCGTTTACGGTGGTCTGAAAATATCCTGAGCAGAATTCGTGTGATCATACTAACGTTGATAAATACAAAGCTTTCGCATCGAAAGTCGTCAGCAGATGTATTTGCAATAAAATACTGTAAATCAGTCTCATCGGTCGACTCCTGATAGGGCTTGGTGCGATCACTGTACTAAAGAGACTCGAGTTCCTTATGCATTTGCCTAAGTTAACTCGAAGGCGAAAGCCATCTTTTTCTTGAGTCGATGGATTGTTCCTTCGCCGCCCCCCGTCCGAATGCTTTCTGGACTTAACGTGGCTTTGCACTGAAGCTTTCGACACATCACCTGGTTTCGCATCACCTCCGAGATCGGCCCATCAATCACGGAGGCAATGCAAAGCGACGATGTCATGTGATGACGTAATCATTTCACGCGACGTTATGACGTCACAAATTTTGGTGGTCTGGGATGTTTGATGACGTCATCATGTGATGAATTTTCGCATCACTCGCGTTAACGCTGGCGACGGGGGACGCCGATGGTCAATTTTCGCATTTGATGATAAGGCTCTCACCTTAAAGTATTCAATCTTTTTACAGCACGTTGTAAAGAATAGCAATAATCAGCCACAGGGGCAAAAATAATGGCGGGAAAGAGCTCTCTTTCACCTCTTCCTGGACACATTCGCCGATTTTTCCTACTGTTTACCAAGCTGTAATATCGGTGTCAAACGAAACGCGAACAGTGCAGCGGATCGTGCTGCCTAAGCATTAGAAGTATAGTGCGTGCCATCCTGTCATCACCATTGAAAGGAGCCTAGACTCTCTTTAACTCACTTGGCGGGGGGCGTTCGTGCTTTCACGTAAGCTATTTCAACGCCATCCAGCCCAGTGAGTGACGTGAGTGACGCTACGAACTCGGGGGCATGAACGTGACCGCGATGGCTGTGGGCATACAGAAGATATGGTAAATGTTAACGTTTCTTAAACTCTTGTAATGCTAGCAGTCATCTCAAGAAATATCATTAGAAGAAAATTCAGCTAGTAGTCGAGGAACGCCGTGCGACGCAGGCGAACTATAACGAAAATACTGCGGTTTTAGCCAGAGCGTAGCAGACGACAAACGCCGAATCCCCGCCCTTGCGTCACTGGAGCGCCACTCGCAGCGCCGCCATCGGTCGCACACGAGGCGAATAGCAATTACATAGATACTCTCGGCTGCTTTTTGGCATCGCCGTCATGCCCCGTATATATATATATATATATATATATATATATATATATATATATATATATATATATATATATATATATATATATATATATATATATATATATATATATATGCATACAAAAACGTCCTGGAAAAATAGTGCAGAAAATTGTTTTCCGACGCGCGGAATCGAACAGGTGACCTCTCGCTCGGGGCGCGCGGCGCTCACCGCTAGGCCATAGAAGCGCACGTCCTTGAGCATGCTAACTGCGAGCTATTTATATGCACCATTCACCGCTGGCGGTACGCCGACCTCGGGGGGAATAGCAGCGTGTTCTCTGCCTAACCAGCGAACCAGTCAGATGGCGCGAACTGCGCGCTGGGCGCCACTCGTTGCGATGCATTGGCTCCTCAACTTGCCCTTTGCCCTCGCGGCGTAGTCGCCGTGCCCGTGCGCGCGCGCGGGTTCGCTTATCTTGGGATGGAGGATAGGGGCGGTTTTACGTCGTGTGGTTTCGCCGGAAAGATTGCGTTTAGGTTACAGAGAGCACAAAAGTCACTTCGCTCGCTGCATAGGCCCCATTCGCGAAACAAGCACACTGTTCAAGCACAGTGAAGTAACAACTGTGACACTTGTTAGTTCGCGCTCATCCTGTGTATACCTACCTGTGCGTATGTTTCGTGCGCTCTTTGTGTTTGAGCAGAGCGTTAAGTGTCGAGCTGTGAACGTTGTTAGTTCGCGCTCGTCCTGTGTTTGTTCTTTTCGTGCGTTCTGCGCTCGAAATTTCGATCTGCATGACGTTCTTCGCGTGAAATCCCAACTTGTTGCTATCGCATTCATTGCTTCGCCCTTGCGGCAAAACTGTGACTTTTTTATACTCATAGAATACCGCGGCAAAGAACACTACGAGACAAGTTCTTGTAATTGCGACCGGAAACGATATGCATCGGCGCCTCGGCCTGCGCCGTCAACAACATCACACGCAGAATATTCACACAGACAGCTAAATCAGTCACAATATTTCTCCTCGGATTGAGCAGCCAAGCACATCGAGGACCGACTGTTCCGCAACACGGCTATGAAATTCACGCGTTGTCGGCGGCCAAACAGAACATGGCAAGCCGTCTCCTTGATGCAGCGGCTATACGTTCCCGCATGCGCATGTTGGACCTCATCACAAAGCATATCGCGTGGTACTATAAAGCCAAAAAGCCCCCCCCCCCCCCCGCTCGCCTAATCATCAGACGGCGGCGCCAAGTCTGCCTTATACCTTTACGCAGTCGAACCTCTGACGGCATTGTTTACAGTGCAAGAATATAGTCATGCAGGTTTTTAACGATAATTGAGGCCGAAGGTCACGGACTTTGGATTCCAAGAGCTGCTTACTTCCCACTTTACTCCCGGAAAGCCGGGGACGAAAGAGAGGAAGCACGTTAGTGTTTCATTCTCGTTTTTCTTTCATTTATTGTGAAGCATGTTGTCTTTTGACCTCCACCAGCGGGAGGGAGGGGATGCGGTAAGACTACGCCCCTCTCCCAAATGGGAACCCCACGCACGCCTGTGAGCGTGTAGTCCTCTCAGACACGAGACCATGCTGTTAGAAATGTCCTGTAGATGTTGACACTCCACACCACGGCTCAACCAGGTAGTGTTCCGTGCTTCACGTCTTTTATTCAAACGCCGCTAGGTGGCGCCAAGATGAGGAGTCCTACTCGTCCCACCCGTGCCACCAATTTGCAACGAATTGTTCGGTGCCATGGCATGTATTAGCGTGGTGTAAGAAATGTGCTCTATGAACGGGTTTAAGTAAAATGTGAAAGGCACATATCTTACTACGGTCAACACTGTACTTCGGATACTTGGAAGAGGACAGCTGGTAAACTACCGTGCCCAATGACTAACAAAAGGAGGCTTCGTTTACGTGTACGGGCTTTTTTACGCATAACATTGCGTTTTCAGGACTATGGGTCATACAGAGATACAAGTTTCAGGTTTAGAGTATACTACACACACTTACCACGTTTGCTTGTGCGAACAATAAAACATATATTCGCAGCATAGAGAATGTCATAGCGCCCAGACACTCTTGGGTCCACATAACCGCCCGCTGAAAATGATGCTCAAAATGAAATTCATTGTTTCCATAGTCATGCACATTTACAGGACACATTGTACGGCCAGCGTAGTTTGGCATGTTCACAGGACATATTGAATACTGCCTGCGTAAATTGCCATGCATCGCAATGGTGCTGCATGGCAGCAGAACGTATGTAACTTATTGTGCTGAAACGACAATTTAATCGAGTAACCGTAGTACAATACCAAGGGAGTGTGCCCTAGAAAGAAATTTCTGGTCTTTATAAGCACTCTCATTCCGTAAGCGATTTTTTTCTTTAAGAAGCTCACACGTGTAATAAAAGTGTAAAAATAATTTTCTTTCATACCGGCCCCGATGCATTCACTAGAAATTTATATTAAGTGATATCCTACGTACAATGTCAGACAGTTTTATCGAGGTTTATCATTTGAGGCAGAATCGCAACTTCATTTGCTGATGATTAATGAAATACCTATTTCAACACCTTGTGTTATATTATTTACAGATTCATTGTTTGCAATCGGCTAGTGCCGAATTTATTTACGAAAAGCGTATAGAGGAGTCATTCAGTAGCGAATATTTTATTTATGAAATCGAGTGCTGTTCCAGCAATAGAAAAAAAAAGGTCCTAGAAGTACCATATGAGTGAATAATTATATGAGAATTAACCACACCTCTGTAGGGCATGTCAAAATTCGCTCCATCAGCTAGTAAGCCACATATGGGAACCAGATCATACACGAACGATATGTACTCGATACTCGTTTTTGTAGCATTTATGCCGCATACTCTGGGTCAATGATGACAATGACGTGAGTCAGACATACACCCAGGCAAAGGACGTGAAGCTCCGTGGGAACGGCATTTTGATTTTAATACTGTGCCGTAGTTTTGTTCATTTTTAAAAAAAATAACTTATTACTACAAAGAGAGAAACGTCGGATTAATGAGTTGGGCACGAAACCCGGGCATTCTGGTCATTCAACCGACCAGGGTATACTTGGTCAAGGTATAGAAATAGATGATACGTAACGTAACGTGGCCATCATTGCAAGCGCTAATGAACTGAAGTAATAACTGTTCAGTTAAAATGTCGATTTTATTTGCGAATAAACAATCGAAATAATAATACACTGCTGTAGACTGTTTACACATTATTCCTGGCCATACAGTGCCTGCGTCGTCAACATACCGTCAAAAGGCAATGATTCTGTTGTCTTTTCTTTACCGTAACCTCACTTCAGCACTTCAGTAAATTTTCTATCAGAAGGTAATAAGGAACTTGCGAGACATGGATGAATTATTATTTTTTTTTGCTTTTATCTGTGGCAAGAAAAGTTGGAATTAAATATTCACCCATGTATGCGCTGATATGGAGGACCGGTACGTCTTCTGCCTTCACTTCCATGAAGGCCCTTCTATATAGAAAAAAATCAAATAAACGTCATTCATAGCGTATTATCGTCGTTAAGAGGCCCTATACAACTGTGAGAGTCAAAATTATTAGGCAGTTTTCTTCATTGCGTTGCATGCAATCTTTAGCTCTGTGTCTTATTGTTCAATGTACCACGCTTGCATTATTTAGGCTCATCCTGTTACGTGCGCGCTTTGTCATTATCCTCGTTTTGTAATAACAATGAACCAAGTCCAGCATCCTAAGCAATTCTCGCAGAAGTCGCTCAAAATCATGTGATCATTTTATAAATATATTATTTGTTTCGACACTACAGACGAGATATGCACTTTTCAAACTGGACACCTGCTTTAACACCACACCGTTGAGAAATAGCACCTAAATTACAGAAAAAATCTCCACTGTACAAAGCATAGAAAATCTGGAGCATTCTGGTCAGAAAAAAATGGCTTTCCCCTTCGCAGACATAAGAACAGTTGCTCTTAAAGGGACATAAGCGAAAGAAAACTGTTATTTTGTTATAAAATTGGCCTTTTGGACGCCATAAGCGCCACTCTTGCGAGGATAAGACGTGTGCTAAGCTAAGAAAACAGCCCCCGATTTAGTGCATACAGGTGGTTTCACCTGGCTCTTCATGCTCTCGTACCAATTAACAGCAACTGACTTCATCGACCTATAGGCCCAGTGTAACCTTTTGTCGGTAAATGTCATGTCACCTTGATGGAGGCAAACACTTAACAAAGAATGTATCAGTGAGATTTATTCAGCTCTTGTAGATGAAATACGTAAAAAACTACTGAAATGATGTCATCACATCTGTTTTCCGGTGCGCAGATATCGACGCGAAATTCAGGAATATAACTTTCCCGTTTTTTTTCTTCGGTAATATTGAATATAGGTATGAAATAAGGCATTGAGTGTTCTTAAAAAATGAGAACCCAGGTCACACTCGATAAGTGTTTCACTTCAGTCTTATTTTGATGTATATCTAGACTGGGTACTTGCAGTTTTTTAACTTTTAGACTAGACGATTTGAAACTTTTGCCATATGCGATAGGGGTATATCGTCTGAAGTCACGATAGAGCTCTCATTATTGTAATGACAAGCGGTTAATATCTTAAAAATGGTTGTCTATATTGCTAAAAAGGGTTAAAAAGGGAATGTATGCTATAAGAAAAGGCACTGAGCCTTTTGAAACATACTGTGAAAATGTTACAATGCATACACACGGAACGATGTTTTCCTTGAACGCAATATTGCTACTGATCAGCTTATTGTGAATCAGTAGCTAAATGTATGCAAAAATATGTCATTCTTCCTTATTGTCGGTCATACCTTTAGCGAGAACTCTGTGGTTTCTTACAGTAGCATACACAACTTACGTCCCCGGTTTTCACGAGCTTACAGTAAGATTTCCATTTATGAACCTACCACGGAACCACTTTGTGCTCGCTTCTTTTAGCACACGACAGTAAGAACATGTTCAAGTTGGTTTTGGATCATGGCGGCCTATAGCACAGCCCGTGAACGCAAAAAATAAAGAACACTGTGAAAAATTGTATTTTTTTCTGCTCTCTCGTTTATTCCTTACGTTCGCGCGCTGTGCAATAAGCAGTTATTAACGTTCTGCCTTCGCGTGCTGTGATAAAAATGCCGCAAACACAGGTGACATGGTCATGACTGGCGCAATAACTGCTACATGCCCTTCGATAGCACTGATACGCGTTCCACAGAAAGAAACGCGCGTTCTTCCTATTCGGCCACTTCGGGCTAGTGTGAAGGCGTGCGTTTAAACTGGAAAAATTATTTAAATACGCCCCATGATTCATCCGCCTCGAAGACTTCAGTATTGTAGATCAAGACGCACTCTGGAACTTAATTTGGCAGTGTGCCACGAATCCAAGAAACGCAGTTTTCATCGAACACTCCCCTTCATGGGCCTTCGGAGGCAATGGTCTTCAGCCGTGACCGCAAGCGCGACTTTGTGCTGTCAGTCGGGAAAAGGTCGAGGAGCTAGTAAAATAGGATCTCGGGATCACCCAGCTCGGCGCACATAACCACAAGGCTTCAGGGATTGGTGATGCGCAAGGAAGTTTCTTTTTTTTCCCCCTAATTATCTCGGTACGTTATTGTGAGGCAATGAAGCTTAATATTTTAGCCGGTATATCTCGTCTTCAAAAGCAAAGGAGTGAGTCAGCTCAAAAACCTTTTCGGGCACTCGGATTCCTACATTCAAATATAAACCTTAATAGCTAGAACATTTGCTTCATAACACATGAAGGAAACGTCACGGCGTTTTAGAATTATTTAGGCTTGGCTTATACAAAATCACTATTCGTACTCTAGGAAATTTCATCCAATACATAACGATATGATCAACTCGTTTTGGAAAAAAAAGACACTATGTGCAGTTTATTTAGCTGTGTAACCATATTTTCTCAGGAACGCAAAACAAGCATGCCGCTACAATGTCAAAAAAATTATGGGGCACTTACATGGTATCGCGCTTGCCAGGTGTTCGCGTCGTCTGGAAATAAATTGTGAGGATAAAAAGAGCGCTGACGCACGCAGCTGTTTCGAAGTTATTAAATTTGCGTGTAATTGGGCGGGAAGTTCGGGCACTGATGATAGTGAGAAAGTGTTGATTTGCTATTCCCGAGCTAACTGTTATATCAAAATGGAAGAAACGCATTGAAAACCCGTCACACTTATCCGCTTTGATAATTAAGCTCAAGGGAAACGGAACCACCAGGTTGTCGTTGAATATGAATTATTGAAAATTCGATCACGAAGTAAGACTCGCAGAAGAAAGGAAGCTGCATTGAATTTGGCGTCGACACGGCATAAGGAGTAGGGAGAGCTAAACGGTGCTATATTCGCCTTCTTGGTTTCAGAGATCAAAGTTGTACGAATATATTGTGCTGCCGATGTAATGTTATCTACTGAATGTTTCATGCCCATTTAGGGCAACCGAGAACTTCGATATCATTGTTAAACACTTCAGAGTGGCTGACCAAAGGTATGTCAGATTTTCCAAAAATAAAAAATAAGTGCACTCAAATAATGATTCACATGTCGTCTTTGTAAAGGTGAACAAGCCGTAACCTGCAGTCGCTCCTCCTCCCCAACAGCAAAAAAATTCTTTCTCACTCTTTCATTTTCGAAAATGCCTGTTTTTCTCGGTAGAAATAGAAAAACTGAAGTCAAATTTTAGCAGGTGGTCAGAATGAGGCAGCGTTGTTTTCACTGATGCATAAAGCCACCGAACAATTCCTTCAGATTTATTACAAAAACAAGTATTAAGACATTCGGTTTACTTAGCTCATTTCACTGGCTTTGTAATTCATGTTTGATTTTGTGCAACTGTGTCAGCGTGATAAGATGTTGTAGACATAAAATTATGTCTCAGGAGCCGACGCCCTATGGAAACGTTTCGTAACCAATCCCAATACTTCCGTATCTTTCCTTAAGATCGTGCGAAATGTTATGGCAAACATATTAAAAACGCATAAAAAATATATGGATTTCGTTACGAAATTTGTTGGAGTGATATTGTTTTCAGCGCAGTAATTGCTTTCCTTGACGCGTTTTTTGTGTAGAATTTGCTTGTATGCAATCTAAATGGTAACTTGCTGAGAACTTATTCGAAAGCGCTTTCCTTTCTGGAATTGCTTCCGGCATTTTTATTATCTTTTTGAGCCACAAAGGTCACGATTTATCTTCCTGACCAATACATAATAATATTCCATGCGTGATGTTTGTATCACCTCAAATAAGGCTTGTTATGTACAACATCGCTGAGTTCATTTATGCGGTTTAACGTATCAAGGTGACTCAAGCTACGGCAGATCTCCGGATAATTCCAATCACCTGGGGTTCTGCGACCGACGTTGGCATCGCACACTACACGAACCTCTAGCATTGCCCCTCGATCGAAATGCGACAGCCGCCGTTCGCACCAAACCACCGTCCTTCGGATCAGCGCCGATCCACGTAGGGTCAGCACAGAGCACCGTGACCACTCAGACAACGATGAGGCGCTAAGAAGAGTGCCTACCTTTGACTCTTGTCCGTAATAATGTAACTTGTGTATAACTCCAGCCAATGCATGCGATTCAAATCGTGATCGCACACACATAGGGTAATCCGAGTGCGAATACAGGCCACGGCTTACCGTGAGGTAACGCTTTTGCTCCAGTAACTACAAGGAAAAGAAATACCTGTTAGAAAATAGCAGTAGACCTCTACATATATCTTGTCACCTGGTGACAATATTATTGATAGTGCGCTCAAATGAGAAGTGAGACTACATCCGCAAAGTTGTTGCTTAACGTACATGTATTCAAGCGTCTTGCTGGCAATCTATTCCATTGTTATTTAACGTGGTGTTGCATATTGTCTCCTTATGTGCAACTTATAGTTTGGGGCAGAACTGAATCACATAAGACGGTAATTCTTTCGGCATATTGGTCTTCATTGCACCTATGCCGTTTTTTTTTGTAAGCTGTAAGCCATGATCGTGTATAAATGACGTTTTTCATTAGCTTATCGCTGCATTGGAGTGTCTAAGCAGTTGTGGGAGCCGCAATATCCTCACACAGAGACGTCTGGCATGTACAGAAAATACCTCCGTTAGTGTCTACCTTCCGGAATCAGTTGTCCGTAATGCGCATCCTTATCCATGTTGCTATAACGGGCGGACAAACTGGTAAGCGGACGATGAACACGTCAGCGAAATTTCGCACTTCGCATATTATGTCCAAAGTGAGAGAACAGATCCAGTTCTTCAGCGGAGTCCTCCAAAGAACGTTCACGTCAACGTGCAGCTGCAAAAGAACTGATATGCACAGGTGTGTCATTTGTTTGACTTTCCCTAGCGATCGGTGCCATTTCAGTCGTGCTGTGAGTGGCGCATTATGCTGCATCAGTGCTTTTAATATACATCTATGAAGCTTCATAAGGCCCACACAGAAGACCATTGTTTCACGGGAGGTGAATTTTCACAGCCTATTTGTAGCACAGTGGAATAATTTTCCAATGGCAATGCTGGTTCTGCGACGTGCGCAACTTATGTACTTCGCGTATCAAACAGCACGTAGTAAAGCTAAAGCTTTATGCGGTGGGCGTAAAATGCAGCGGCGTTCAATCAGCGAGAACGGTTTTTGTTATTGTGACGCCATCATATCATGGTATCATAAATTCGCAAAATGAGGGCCAAGATTTGTGACGTAATCATGACGTCATCACACGACATCGTCTCTCCGCTTAGTGCAGATCGAACCCGCGAACGCCGTTCATCACCACATGAGGTGCCGAAAGCTTCCGGAGGATGTGTATCAATAAAATTGAACAAGAAAGAAATAAAGAATAATAAGTGGTACAACTGGAATAAGAAGCTTCAAGTAAGCGTTCAATGAAGGAGCCAGCTACCTGAAAAGGCATTCGCCTTAATGTCTCATAAGAAGAAGCTAAGAGCCTCGGCAATTTTTAATTTCACCTGTGAATAAAGCGGAGCTCATTTTTAATGTTTAGTATTTGGTTTTCTTCACACAAGTCATCTACCCTCTTCATCTCTTCAATATTACCCGTCTGAATCAGCGATTGTTAATTGCCTGACATTTAAGGTTAGCGTTCCTCTCGCCCTAACTTCCCTACTGTGTAAGTATACAACGTAATATCATCAAAAAGCTACAGAAGTGTCAAGCAACTATCGGGAGCTTTTCTAACTAAGTACTAATTGCGAGCTACACGGCAAATGATAATGTGGTTTGTTAGAATGAAACACCAAAGTTGAAGTATGTGCCTATTTGATTGACATTTTCACCCTATAAATGTATAGTAGTAACAAAACTCGGGCTTCAGTCGTTGGCAGCAGCACGTCAGAAAACTTCATAGTTACATCACAGATCACAACAGAAATCGAGAATACGCATTGATATTATCCGGCCAGTTTCTATCTGTTTGATTCAGAATTATGATTTAGAACGTCGTGATTTAGAATTATGTTACTAAGTTCATGTTTATGTCCTTGTGTTTTCCCAAGTATCGGGGAGGCGCGTGTTCCCCTCGAGTATCAACCATCACTTTTCTCCCGAGCCTTCCGTCATCTTTGTGATGGCATAAAATTGAATAGACAATTGATTTCAATATCCACTAGTTCTGCGTTGTGACACAAGGAATATTGACAAGATGTACAAAGTACGCCGAAGCCTAAAGAGTATTCCCATTCACAGGTGGTGAAACAGTGTTCCAGAGCATGGCGTCTGCTCTTCGTACTCATGCGACATTCTGAGTTTGTCTTTTCTTTGGACGGTAAAGCGGCACAACACTGGAGAGAGAGTGCGTTTCAGATGCGAAGCAGCTCTTTGACTCACGTGTGTAACGCCGTACGTTACGTGCGTCCGTACCAATGCGCCGCAACGCGTTCCCCTCGCCGTAGGTGTTGGAGCGTTGCCAAGTAGATCACGCCACAGCTGCGCGTTGACGTCACGCTCCCCTCGCACGCTTCCCTCGCAGGTGCGCTCTGACGTCACTCTCTCCCTCACCCGCAGCATGCTCGCGGCAGCGCCCGCAGCTGCCGGCTGCTCCGCCCGCTCGCAACACCTCTGACCCGCCTCCCGTGTCTTTGCGTTTCAAACAAACGTTTACTCGAGTAAACGCTACACCGAGTTTCGCTTCAAACCGTTTTTCCAGCACCCGCGTCGACACCCGTTTTACCGGGTCAACGCCGTGCGCACCGCTGCTGCTTCGCATCCCATCAGGGTTCCCTTCGGGGAGATGGTCCAAGTTTTTTTTTTAATCCCCGAGAAAAACCGTACGTCTCAACGAGCGGACAGCAGTCACTGATTTCGCTATCGACTACTGATTACATCTTCACTTTACAGTGCACGTTTGCCTGTCCTAATGGGACAGAATGCGCTAGCGATTACACACTCGCATTTGCAGCAGCTGGTTACAGTATGAGGTTTCGCTATATCAAACGTTCACTTGAGGGAACGTGTTGCGCGAGGTAAACTTGCCATCTTCGTGTCACGAGGTACTTTGCCTTATACTTTGTACAAGAGAATCACAATTTGATGACTTACCTTTCTCACTAGCTTCACCTGGTTCTGATAGTTATGTGTGAAGTTCTGCCCATGCTCTAAAAACAGGCATAAGAACTGTCATTACAAAACTTTGCAAATGTGATGCAAAATATACAACAATGTTATTCACATTTACTTACGCTTCGCTATATTAGTGCAACCAGAAATTTTCTAGGCGAAATAGTGGGGGGATTCATTGATACATTATGCATGTTCCTGAGAGTGGTTCTTATGTTTGCCTATAGATATACATATACAGATGCAACATTTAACATTTCCGGAAGGGGGGGGGGGGGGGAGCTCCAAACCCCCTCCCCTTCGCCTGGCTAAGCCAGTGCTTCATTAGGCTAGACGCATCGTTCGTACGTAAGAATAGTCAAAATTCTGCTAAAGGAAGTCTGCTGCCGGCATGAATTGATAAAAGAGCTTTACGTTGATATTTGCTGCATCATCATTACTTGAATATAGTAATATTTCAAAAAAGCTTTAATTATAAATTACTGAAAATGATTTTCATGCAATGGAAGATATATTTAACTTGAGAACATAACGTGATATTCCTCGGTTTGTTAACATCAGAAATTTCGAATGCATTGGGTCGTGTATGTACATTCCAATGTACTTAGAATGCATGCTTGAGTGCGCCGCTGGCAACCGTCTTCAATCTCATTTGGGAAGTGGTGGTGAGGAGCGTCGATTAGCCTTTCAAGTATAATTCCTGGATAGCGTTAATGGCAGCGGGTCCTTCAGTTTGCTTCAGAATCTCCTTTTCACGGGATTCTCCAGTCACTTCCGTTAAAACATGAAATTCACATTCTATTCAGTCTCTCTTCAGGCTATCAAATTTTGTTGAACTTATTCTTTCCAACTGCACGAGCAACACCTTTGTTCAAACAGCAATAATTTCACCGGTCTTGCGTGCCAAAGCCAAAAAATGACTAAAATCGTCGCCGTAGAGAAGGGCTGCGGATTAATTTTGACCCCCCTCGCGTTCTTTAACATGTACCTAAATAAAAATTTTGCATTTCGCCCTCATCAACATGGGCCCGCCATGTTGATGAGGGCTCATATTATCAGTAATGAAATCACCACTCCTCACCAATTGACAGCCATTCGCTATGCGGTGTTTCGCATTGACGTGATAGTTCTGAAATGCACCGTTTCACCGAATAATCATTGACAACAAGCCAGTCATTTTAGAGAAAATAAGATACTCACTGTGCCGGCCGTAAGAAACCGCCACCAATAAGTGCATTAAAATAACTAGAACATACAGATTTTTCATGTCGGATATTTCGACTTCACAGTACGCATCTGAAAAGAACAATGGGAGCAGGTTTTACCTGTTGGACAAGTAGACTGCGTATTTCGTGCGTTGTCTAAGACGTCCTTGTTGTTATAGTTTATACGCAGCCGGCAGTCAGACATTTATTAATGGGTTGGCAATAACACAGACATTGATTATTAGATATCGTAACGCTTACTGTTGCGCAACCTCTATAAAATATTTTCAAACATAGTATGCAGACACTCGCGTAATAGAGTGAAATATTTGTATTTAAACGCATATGCAATTTTTTAATAATAATAATAATAATAATAATAATAATATTAATAATAATAATAATAATAATAATAATAATAATAATAATAAATAATCTGATCCGCGCGAGCAGTTCAGTGTGCCGTATAATTTGTATATTTTGTACCAATACGCTTGCGGGCTTCGTACTATAGACCTAGAAATTTTCTGTGATATAATTTTGTCCTTTTCTCCAGCTATTGTGATTACCGAAACTTGGCTAGGCAGCGAAATTCGCTCGTCTGTCTATCTTCCGCTCAACTAGAACACGTACCGCAGTGAGCGCTGCTTCACTGAAACTCCACAAGTGCTGCAGTGTATATGGCTAATGACATGAAAATGGCTATCGACATACGGCTAATGACATTGAAACTATGCCTGTTTATATCTGGTTATAAATTACCCTTTACCCCAGTGAAAAAAAATATTCATTGAGTCTTTCATTTCCCTTGCCTCGCATCAAGGGGTCATCTCTTTCAATCCAAGAATGATGCATTGTGTCGATGGGCGCATAAGGATTGTTCTTGTGACTTTAATTAACCTGTAATCGATTACAGCTCATATTATTTCATTGAAATAATAAACAAAGGAGTAGCAGTATGTTAACCAATTTTGAGGAGTTTGATTCTCCTCGGTGGTATAATGGGGCCAACGGTTCGTGTGGTAACATCTTAGACCTGTGCCTGTCGAATAATGAACCTGTACAACCCTCCTATTCTGATATCCCTCTCATTCGCCCACACAAATGCTAACACTCCTCTGAGTATGTCATAAAACAGAGCTCCTCTAGCGGCAGTGCATCACTGGGTGTATGACCAATAGGGGAGCTCCGTACGATAAGTAGCTGGCTTATACCATGACTTGTCTAGAAGTGATTAGTCATCGGTAGCCCAAGAAATACCAGTGCTGATGATGAAGTCAACAAGTTTACTGACGGTATCTCGTTTCATTTCTCAATACATACCTAGCAGCGTTAAATAACATTGGTTACAAACTGACCTTTATAACTGCGCAAAAACGCTATGGTAGAGATTGAGAGTATGGAAGATCTAGAAGTGCTCCCCATGTTAAGGGGAAGGAGGAATTTCAGTTGGGCTTTCCAACCCTCTCTAAACACCTGTAGATGAGGGATCAGAAGTCGTATACTGCACTAATAAAAGCGCAACTGACCGGGCGTAATATTTTTTGTAGTTATGCGAGGAGTCAGCCGTGCAGGCAGTTTCTATATCTAGTGCTGTGTCATTGATAAGGCTAATCTGATAATGCGTGATAATGCGTATGATAACACATACACACTTGTCTCTGCTCCAGTTACAGTTTACAAAGGTAACAGTTTAGATCAGCACTTTCATTGTCTGATGACGTGCACGACAGTGATGCAACAAAAGTCTGGTTTTCATATGGGGAAAGCGTGTTGATTTTTTTTTATACGACAAATGACTGCTGCCTTCCGTCGTTCTATAGCATTGCCTCACAAACGCTCAATGTAGTGTAACAACAAGCCATGAGATTTTTTTATGAAATTACACGACGTAGATGTAAGGCTCGCCGTCTGAATTAATTTTAAACATGTAGGTTACTTAAAGCATACCTAAATCTAAGCGCACGGGTGTTTCTACGTAAATTTTGCCCCAATGAAAAATTGCGCACAGAAACTCCGTTTTTTTCCCTTCCATGGCATATCACTTTCTGTTTTTATGGGACAGTTTAGGTACCAAAATTCCATATTTTACTTGATAGAAATATTTATGTGTAGTCGGACCACCACCACTTCAGCACAACTAAAGCTCACCGCATTACCGATAAAGTGCAGCGCCGCAGTTATACGCCTAACAACAACGCTAAAGGCCATAGCCTAAAGCCTCGTTTTTTTGTTTTCCACCGCGCCACTCAAACGCTGAAATTCACACACTATTTAATGCTCGTCATGTTTGGGACTAGGCCAAGGGCACTTTATGATGTGCTTCAACCAGAAAGCGGCACCCACACCGAAATGATCCTTGTGGACGTAGGGGACGACTACACTACACAGAACTTTCGAAAGCTTCACTCATTTATTTTATTACAGTACATATGCCGCCGAGCAAGGCGAAATGTTTCTGTACGTCGTGTTAGCTGCACGTACAACCAGTTAAATTTGCGCTGACGTTACGGAAGAAACGGCCCTTTGTGCATGTGCACGTACTATCGCGCTCAGTATGACCTACATCGTGGGAGCGCGTGGCCAAGAGCACTGTAAGGTTGTACAGTGCCGCCGATCGTGAAATAACTTGGAGTTATCAGGGGAGCGTTTAGCTGTTTCTTTGAGTGTGCATCGCCTCGCCTTGCTTTCACGCTCGCCCTCGTTTTGCCCTGTCGTGATGTCAGCTTCGAAAATGATAACGTCCGCCGTGGCTTGACACACAGACTTCGAATCTTTCTTCAGTAAAGCTAAATAAATAGCAGAACGTTCCTTCAAATAAAACAGAGCCAGGGTGAAAGCAAGCAATAGGGAGTGATGCGCACTTACAGGAATAGCCACGCTCTCTCCCAATAACTCGAAAATATGGCACAACCGGCGCCACTTTACAGCCTTGCAGAGCGCTGGGCCACGCGCTCGCGTGATGTAGCTCATACTGAGCGGGATAGTACGTGCACATGCACACAGGGCGTGGCTAACAGACTACGCGGGGAGCAATCCACACTAGGCGCGCTTCATCCAGTAGCCGCCAGGTGGCGACTACGCTCGATCTCGTGGCCAATTCTTAAGTAATGAACCGACTGCATATGATAATTACAAGTGTGGAAGTTTGTAATAGTTAGTTGAAGTGCGGTGTGGTGATAAGGATACTGCAGAAACCATTTAAAGAAGGATAGTATAGGGCAAAAAAGTGTTTTAATACTATAATAGTGCCACTGCTTTATTATTACGGATGGACTGTCAGTGTCTGCACATTTTGGAAATATACTAAGCTCGTTTTATACCAGCGGATATTTTCAGGAACATCTCTGATGTTGATATGCAGCCTTTTTTTTTGTTTCACTTAGGGCTTAATACCTACGACTTAAGAGCCACTCAAGCTAACACAGGAATTGCTAGGAGATGATGAACTTAGCAGCCATTTCTTCATGCCTTCTATGTCATCCATGTTTGTTCGCTGCCTGTGCAAGCCAAGCAATAGCGTCCGCGCTTCTCCTACAACTACACCCATTCATAATTAGCTAAACAAAGTGTAAGTAACATTCGCCCCGTAACGCTTTAATACCCCGTCCGCATGCAGTGTCAAAATATAAAATATTGTTAGCAATATACAGTGATAAAAATAGTATGTGCCTTAACCAATTATTTTCATGCCGACGAATCTCTCGTGACGGAGCGTTCTGTTTCCATGAATTCGTGGTTACTCAGCGATGTAGAGAAAACTGTTATTTGGGGCATTGAGGTGTGGAGAGCATTTCACGCAACACATACGTTCGTTATAAAAAATAAATCAAACAAAAGCATAGCATTTTAAAAACGGAAACGCCAGGAACGGAAAACGTATGCAATGTCAAATCCCTGTAGTACGGTAAATCATTAATATTAGTGCAATGTTTAGTACAAATAAAATAATTTACGTACTGACACGTGACACGACGACCACACAATCGAAACGTTGCGGCGTGGTAAACAGCTATCGTTCGCTGCATTTAGTCGGCGTCAAGTTCTGCCCTTATCCCCAGAAGAACTCGTTCACATCCGCTAGGCACGGCTTATCTGGTGGCTTTCGCCTCTCGCCGCCCCATACAGATAGCGTGAAATCGCCGTGGTCTGCGCTTTCAAAAACACGCGATACTCGCCTCGCTATCATCCGTGCGGACACTGCGGAGCCATGTCGACGTGGTTATTCTCTGCCAAGAATAGCGTACCTGTTTAGAAGTATTTGTCTAGGCTAACGCAGATACGCAGTGCTCGCTAGAGGAGGCATCGCTCTCTGTAACCTGTTTCTTTGATCTGCATTTCTACATGGTCATTGCAACTTCAGTATAGCCACTGTATCCACACCATATGACGTTTCTTTTATTGAGATGCCTGAGCTGTCGCGCGTTGTAGTACTTCGCGGGATCCAACGAGGAGTCGACTGGCGACCGACGCAGCTGGCCGATCACCTCCCCTCGGCTCTGCGGGCTTGCAGTTTGTGCGGTGGTGTGGAGCCGATGACGACGACGCTTCCCTGCTCGCACGCCTTCTGCGACAATTGCCTGCGAGCGAGCAAGGCTGAATCTGACGACGGTGAACAGCTTTGCGTGCTGGATGGCCGGCCGTTCGTTGGAGAGGAACATATAATTCGGAAGAAATGTTCGACGAAAGATGCTGCATCTATAAAGGTGGGTTCCAGATGCGCTAGTCAAGAGCAGTATGCATTTAAGGTTTGCATGTCTGTTATATTTTGGAGCAAGCCAACTGCTATGTACGGACAAAAAAGTTCAGTTCGGTGGGTTTTTTATGGCGCATTTCAAGGCTTTGCATAGCTTTCAATAAAAATTATTAGCCGGTATAATAGTATCCATGTTTCCTGCTCACACGTCTTTTTACGTATGTGCGACCTGTGTTGTCTATAGAAACTCAGCGGGCCTATTTATTTCTCCGAGGTGCCGAAAAGATCAACGTGACGTGGCCAAGCAGAACTATCTGAGGTATAAAGAACGTCACCCTTTTAGCAAATTCCCGCTACATTTGTGGAACACTTACATGCTGTAAAGTAATCTCAGAATTTCTTTTTTTTTCTGCTGCTGAAGCCCTCAGATGCATCACGATAGGGAAAGTTCCAGAGCCATAGATATGTTATGGTCACTGCTTCATCCGCCATGGATGGCGAAGCCACTAAGGTGTCGTGCTTGATTAATTACGATGGCTCCGGCTACACTCCCTGTTTTGAAGAATCCACTTTATTGCGATTAAATACGAAAAAAAGCTAGCGCGCTCGGCGCAAGTTCAGTGGCACCAGGGCACCCTAAAAGGTCAAAATGAAAGCCTGCAACCCCCCCACTTTAAGTACCAAGCACCCCACTTCGGAGGACTTCACAATCATATGATTGTGAAAGGTTCCGGCGCGTAAAAGGCGTAAATTTACTTGATTTCACCTTCTCATGCGAGGTTGGCGGCAGTTCAATGTGTGTCTTATTTATGTGAGGTACGTTAACGCTCGCCATAGGCGTGCGCACGAGGGGGGGGCAGAGGGGGCGGCCGCGCCCCCTAGTCACCTAAGAGAGGGGGGGCGCAAAGTCTGCCCCATACATTGACTTAATAGGGAGGGGGGGCGCTGCGACGAACCTTCGCCTCCCCCCTGCCCCCCCTGAAGGGGAACCCTGCGCACGCCTATGCATATCATATACCATGTGCATCTACACAAGATTTAGATCTCTCATTGGGGAAGTTATGTAGCAAATTGGGCTAGTGTAAACATACTCATGACGGCCAGCGCAAGCAACCCACGAAAGAGCGTCTGTGTCATGTATATTCTCGTATTTCGGGTCTTGTTTGAGCTGGACCTCATTAGTCTATCATAGGGCCTGAAGCAAAAAATAAAACAAATACTTGTAGTACCTTCTCTGAATGATGTGTTTATTTAAAACATAAAAGATTTAATTCATGCGCGCGTATAAATAAATTAACGATTTCAGTATTTCGATTGAGAAAAAGTAGTGATAAGACTTAATGCAAAACATCTTAGTAATCTCCGAATCACTCATGAATTTTTCTTCCTAACCTAACTCAGGGGTCGGGTTGCAAAGCATGATTACTTAATTGGACAGAGAAACAGAGGGTCTGAAAATTATTATTCAGAAAACGAAAGTAATAATGTTCAACAGTTTCGGACGAGAACAGTGCTTTAGGATAGGTAGGGAAGCACTAGAAGTGGTAAATGAATATATCTACTTAGGGAATGTAGTGACCGCAGATCATAACCATGAGAGCAAATTAAGTAATAATATCTATTGTTGGGTTTGGACGTCCCGCCGACCGGGTCGGAAGCGTTGTCGCAGCGTATTTCTCCTTTCGTGCAAGGCGCATTGGTACTACGAGGCAACGTGGTACGCAGGCTACACACTGACAGCTCCGACAGCTACCGTAAACACTGAGCACATGGCCAACATGGCCGGCCCCATTCTTGACAATTGCGCTAGGAACGAGGGTACTGAAACATTTTATACCGACTGAGCTGAGTTGTTCGAAAAAAAAATCACACAATACTTGAATATAAGGACAGATTAATACTCGTTATGGGTTATTAACGCTTCAATATATAATTTATTCGTGGCCCCCTCCAGCGAGAGTACTTTTTCTCGTCAAAAAAAAAAAGCGAAAGCGCATTCGAATGAGGTCAGCTAACTCATTTGCTTGCTTAAGTCATTTTCTTTTAATGAAATTAGGCTTCCACGTGTGGCCGTAGGTCGGCGGAAATTGTGGAGCTCACTCAGACTCAGTCATGAAATATACTGTGCGCTTAAGGCTCACTTAGACTCACCAAAATTTTCATGAGCCGGATTTACTCGGACTCACACTCACGAAAATTTCCTTCAACTGGGCTCAGTCGGACTCAAACTCACCAAAACATTACTCACGCGGACTCACTCAGACTCACGGCTCGATATGAGTCCGAGTGAGTCGACTCATGAGTCCGTTAGACAAGAATTAGCTTGTTCGACCATGGACTCAATGCTCTTTAACATCAATATCTCACTTAATCGGTGCTCTTCTTCGCGCCTTTTGATATAGCACCTTGGAATACGAGTTATGAGTGGTTGCAAACGAGTTAGGACATTTCTCTTGAAAGAGATGACAACATACGATATATTTATCAGGAACTTCCCTGGCAGAGTTGGCCCAAAGGAGGTCAAGGCACCCCCTACGCAATTCGCGCCTCTGATCATTAAATATTGAAATGATGTATGAATGACACTGCTTTGGAATACGAGTGAGTAGATGTGAGTGTAAACGTGAATCTAGTTAAGGCTGATAATAATGCTGAAGATGAGTACATAGCACCATAGGTCGGCAAAAAAGGTGGAACTCACAGACACACTCAATATATCTTGCGGTGTCGACTACCTCAGACTCACACTCACCAAAATTTTCCTGAACTGGACTCACTCGGACTCACACTCACGAAATTTTACTTCAACTGGACTCACTCGGACTCAAGCTCACCAAAATATCACTCACCCGAACTCAATCAGACTCAGACTCACGGCTCAATCTTAGTCTGAGTGATTCCGAGTGAGTCGACTCATGAGTGAGTTCGCCGACCTACGCGTGAGGCAGCCAACTAATTTCACTAATGTAAATGTCATTAGCTGCAAATCACATTAGACCTTCTCGTGTGACAGGGGCATGAGACCTGTGCGCTTTCGTACTGACTCTACCCCACATGTGCTGGCGCTGCGCTAAAGCCGCTACACTTTGACGCCGTTCACTTTGGAGACCTGGGTAAAACCTAGGCAAACCCCTTGCGCGCAACTCTGCATCCCTGTATACTCATAATGTTGCAGGAAGTCACTGAAACATGACGGTATCACTCAGATCGGGGTATGGATTTTAAAAGTGAAAAAAATTGTTCGCTATTTCTGCTTGAATCTAAATCATCTTTGAATGTTTTGTCATCCCTTGAAAAAGTTAGCTAGTGACATCATTAAGATAACCGTGTTTTATCCCTTTAATGAAGGCAATTACATTATAATACTTCAACAGTTGTTCAACGTTTCAGTTTATCGACCACATGTTCGCAGGAGCGTAATATGTCGCCCGTTAAAAAGTCCGCCTCTTTCCTCTGCTTTCTTATCCGCCCAATATTTTCCGACGTTGAACTGTACTGCCACTGAAGGCAACATATGAAGCACACCTTTCAAGATTTCTTAAGTATCAGCTTTTGTTTACGGACTGCAGTGATTTCATATAATATTCCAGTTGTGCTAACCTGATTTCCACGTAATGAGTTTTCTTCTAATCTTTTGCAGGTAGTTTGCTGGAACTCTTGCTACGGGTGTGATTTCATAGGGCCAGTCTCACAGTTGCCAGAACACTTCGAAGTGGACTGTAAATTCCATCCAGCTGTGTGTCCTCGGTGCAAGGTGACGATGCTACTAACCGACCTCCCAGGTCATTATCAAACATTCTGCTCGGCGCCTCTTGAATGGACCGAGCCTGCTCTTCGAGGTACTCAATTAAGTCGCTCTACATCGCGCAGCACTTGGGGCGAAGATGTAGCTCTCACAGCTCACGACACACTGGTCGGCTTGGAATCCAGGATGAACGAGCTTGTGGAGTATGTAAGAGACATTGATACAAAATCTACTCATATGAGTTTGAGCCTTAGTGAAGTGACAGATACTCTGCGGAAAATCACTTTAACAGCGTCGAAGTCAGCCAGTTGTTCAAGCAATCAAGCTGAGTGCGCCACGTTGTCAACCAATGCACAAGAGAACATACCAGTTGGCACACCACAAAATAGCGCGAGAGAAAGTACTGATGCGCCGGTAGCTCTCTTACCAAGCACTTCCGTAGAAAATGACACGCTGTCAGGATGCACGCGGCAGCATACGTGCAGAATTATTGCCTAGTGCCATGTATTCTGTGCCTCTTGCGCGTCATGGCTTGAGGAGACAGACAACGCAGTTGACACATTACGTGCCCGACCAAGAGTGTGCCGATAGAGAGAAGAAAGCGTTCCTGGCTTTGTTCCGAAGAAGAAAGGCAGCAAGTTCCGGTTCCGCTTCCGATTTCATGCCTTTCTATGACCTACTTAAACGTGGTATAGAACTCTCTGTTCCGGAAACCTGGACAGCCAAAGTTGCATTGGATGGCAACAGAGACTGTCACGTAAAAATTGTCATTCTAGAAGAAAACTCTGCGCTGGACGTCTACGCGAAAGTCGAAGAGCGCCGGAAAACTTTCAATCCTTGGAAGGTGGAGTCTGTGAGGTTGGTGCACCCAAGTGAAAGTGCCCTGCTGTCACATTCGAGTGGCAGCCATCCACTCAAACCGACATGGACACATTCCAGAGCGGCTCGTCTCAAGTTCCCGGCGAGCGGGTATGGATTCCATGGGTCCCACAGGTTCGAAGCTATGTGCAGGCGAGGTTTTGTGCAGGAGAATGATACCGTGACGTTCTGTGTGACGCTCATACGCAAGTGGAACGCGCCCACGGAATCCACCGCAGCTGAAGGAACATAAGCAGTGCTACTGGTTGCATGAACTGACGCCTAGGTTCCGTCACTTGTTCAGGGCATTTGAAAGTTGTGAGATAAAAGTGACACGTCTTTACAGACTCCACATTGCTATTCCGACGCAGCTTAGGACGTTCCCGAATATTTGTGTAAGTTCTTACCAAGAAAACAGCGTCGGGTTGGTTGGCTGTTTTGCGTATTATAATAAATTTTTACTTCATACTGGCAAATTATTCGCACATGTAAAACACGCGCACTAGATCTGACAAACTGCGAAATAAGGCAAATGTATCCTTATGAAGTTAGCACTTTGGTGTTGTATATTGGGCATTCTTACGTGACTAACGGCTGCGTAAGCATAAATAATATTGCGCACACACTGGTACAATAAAGCAACTCGATAGTGATGGATGAATGTTTCTTATTTAAATATACACATCTCAAAATGTTATTTAATATAGGTGTTATGTACGACTAGTTATAACAATGCGCATGAAATTACAACTCACAATACAATATACTGTAAAATTTCGGGGCAGAAATTAATACCTATTGAATTAGCTATCATAAAACGTCAGTAGTAAAACCTTATTCACAACGCCTGTGAGACATGGTGACTTATCAGCTGAATTGTACTGCTGCAAAGTACGAGCGCACGCAAAGCTAATTTCCCAGCCACTACAACCACAGTGCATTGTGGTCGAAATGCATGAACGCCGGCGTACAATTTTTTAAGGGATAATGCAAGTATGCGTCAAGGAGAAAGTTATTCTGAAGTCTTCCAAAGCAGCATGCGTCATAATGGCATGGAGCTCATAACAATCTAAACACGGCATTTTAAAAGATTGACAGGCTCCCTAACGATAATAGTTTAAACGCCAGAGAGAAGGTGAAACGTAAAGACGCCAAAGAGCAGCTTAAAGGGGCCCTGCAACACTTCTTGAACATCGTAAGAAAATACTGCCGATCGGTTGTCGAGGCTCCCGAGAACACGCGAGCCAAATATTATAGCGCAGCGCGTGGCCTGGCCTTCTCAATAAATTCTCAAATTCAGCTAAAAATTGCTTTCTCTTCTCTTCACAAATGACGCTACAAGCTCAAAAACCACTCGTCACAGCCATTGTATCAGCCATTGGCTGATTTGAGCATGGCGCGCTCGGTCGTTACTGGGGCCGCCGCGGGAGGCTGCGACTTCTCCACGCGTGCGCGTGCGATCGCTTGAAGAAAAAAAAAGAACAAGTGCTCAATTTTACGAGGCGCGTAAGACGCATTTTCCTCCCCCGCACCACCCCTCCCTGCTCAGCTTCCAGCGCTTTAGTCGGCACGAGAGAAGAGAGAATGCACATGCAGCGTGCGACAAATCTTTGTAACTCTGTACGTGCTGGGCGGATTCTGAAAATTCTTGTGGCGGTCGGTTCGTGGGGCAATAAGCTCCTTTAGTGAAGCCATTCGGTGGCTACTTAGAAAACTGTTGCAAGGCCCCTTTAAACGGTTGGCTATGCAACGTAAAACCTTGAACCTTTTGGGGAAACATTCTGTCCAACAGGAATGATGTTCGCGTTGAGGAATAGGGGATATTCAAAATGAACAAGACCGACGATCCCGTAAGCTCGATGCGCCATGTTTTGTGGGACACAAAAACGAAACCAGTCGCTTACCGCAGCTTGTACGGTGCTACTTGCCGATTGTTTATCTTCGTTCTGCGAAGACGTCCCAATCCTTCGTGAGGTGTTCAGGCAACGAGGGAGCCCTGACAATGCCGGGAACAAGGTAGGACTAACTTGAATCCAATTTATCAGTTACATGAACGAAGAAAAAGATCATACCAACGTGCACTTGATTCGTCAACAAGATTGGCAACTTTGGAGGTGACCGGCGCGCAAAGGCGCTCCACAACCTCAGTTCTTATTTCTCCGTGCAGTTACTCGACTGCAACGTAACTAGTACAGAAGAACGTATTACAATATAGGGCCTACGCATTTTAAAACAGACTGCCTGACATCGCACACACGCGAAAGTGCACGATTAATCAACATAGCTTGTCGGTGTTGCAGATCGACGAAAGCAATGATGCGAGACAGACTAGCGCTAAGAAACGGGGACATAGACAAGAGGCACACAGGACAGGCGCTCAACTTCAACTGAGGTTTATTGAACAGACATGAAAATTCATACCACCAAGCAGCCAAGGCGATAACATTGATCTGTAATCCATCCCGGAAACAAAAGTGTCACACCCACACTTCAAACACCACATCGTTGCCGCCGACCATGAAGTTGAGCGCCTGTCCTGTGTGCGTCTTGTCTATGTCCCCGTTTCTTAGCGCTCGTCTGTCTCGCATCAAGTATGAACCAACTCACCCAAGCACACATCTTTGACAGCAATGATTTACTTATTTACACGTGTATAAGCAGTGTCACGGACTCTGCTGCGCGCGTCAGCGCTAAATCAGGGCCGCAGCACGAGACCCGATAGCAAAGATTCACACAGCCACCGCTTTCAAATCTTCTCAAGGCAGTGAGCGCCCACCTTGTGCGCACCGAAGTACGCAGTCCACGCGCCGCGTCAGCCCTTCGATTCAATGCCCCATATCCCTCCGCCTTTATTTTTCTTCTGCTTCTTTCGGTCAGCGCGCACTGCGAACACGGAGCGCTCAGTAACGGAGCCGCACTGTAGATAGAGCTGTTTGTTCGGTAGATCATCATACTCAGCTTTCCGCTGATCGCGAGCACTTGCATGCTTGTATGCCGTTTCCACTAGCGCGCGGCGCGCGATAATGCACGCCTCCGTGGCATGCGAAAGAAAAGAGCACGATATTTTGAAAAGATAAGTCAATGAACGCAAACGTATAGGGTTCAAGAAAACCAGAGCGAGAACAATCAATCCGCGCGATAGATTACGACCACAAGGCATTATAAACAGCCAGTGTGTATTAAAACAGCGGTACTGGGTACGCTCTCTCGGTATACAGTCTAAACGCGCGATAAGTATTTTTGTTTGGTTCGCGGCGCACCGCTCATGCACATGTCTATGCTTTGTTTATTTCGAAAAACTACAACACACGCTTTTGCGAGGGGTGTAGAGAAACCTGTGGCTAAAGAAATGAGTCGAGGAATGCAGCACAGCGTTGCACATGTCACACAGAAAGAACGTGGTTTGGATATCTGAAGCGTGTTATTATAATCCCAGTGGGAAATACATTCGAGATGCATTGGTGCGCAAGGTCATCGGGCAAGTTTGAGAGTCGCATCTCCTTTGCAATGAACACTTTTCTTGAACGCCTACCTCAGATCGGAAGCACACGCCACAAGAGAACATCAGTTCGGCTTTGTGAAGCGATGCGCCTCGTGCAGCTGCCGTCCGGATGAGTTTTGAAGGGCGCAGAGCTCCGACATTGCATTCTCGTCGATTTGTGGCAGCACAGTTAGGGTTACTGACCGTTCGGCCCTGGATGACGAAAGAAAAAGGCGTATTTTCTCGGTCCGAAAGCTCATCCCACGACAGCGGCTCAGCCTCTTCATGGCCTCTCCTTATGGATACGCTAGCAGACAATTCTGCGGCGTTACCCAACCTATAGTTAGCCCTATAGTTGGCCCATTGTGCTACAGGGCCGTCTGCACAAGTAGTATATGCTTACCAAAGGAAATAACGCGCGATTAAAGACTTTTTCTTGCGCATACCAGAGCGGGGCAGTATCGCGATACAAGTGAATGGCGATAGTATCCTACAGATACTTTTGCGTATCTGTGTTTCTCTGTCGAGATACATTTGCAAAATATTTGTCTAGCTCAGTAGTGAAATAAATTTAAGATGTATCGTTTATATCGCGATACTGCAGACGACACCGGTATCTCATTACTGTTTGCGTCGGAAAGGAGCTGGCCGCTTTCTAAGAGGAAAAGAAGACTTTTGTGCTTTTCCAAGCAAGGGCACGCGACACTTGGCAGCACTGCGTTTCCGGTATTTGATAAAATGCTTATCTTCCCTCCACATTATAGACGCGTATCTCATCACTAACGCAGACCTTGTTAATTCCGTGCGCAGTGCCAAGCTTGCAAACGGTCGTGCCTTAAGTATAAACGTGGAAGATCTTTTCTATTCCCTCCCACATTAGCATTTCTTAGTGACGGTTTAACAATTTATCACTATTGACAATGATGAACTTGTCTTCATAACTGACAGTGGAATCGCAAGTGAGTCGTTTTTGGAGCTCCATTATTTTTATTTAGGGTCTATGTTTATATCCTACAATGAAGTGATGTATGTTCAAAAAGCTTAAACATGCAGTGGATCTAGGGTTGCTCCTATCCTCAGCGATATATTTCTCAGTAAAGTTGACAGGGCGCAAGATAAGGTACTTGAAACACTCACTAGCAAAGTTTTTCGCTATGTCTACGATTACATAGTTTTCTTTGACAATGACGCTCATGACGTCGAGACCACTGAAATCTCGAGTAATTTCGAGCAAAAAGGCCTCGGCCTGCAATTTACCTCTGAATTCTTGAAGGATGACTGAATACAGTTCCTTGATTTAAAGCTAGTGTTTGCACCGAATCATGTTTGCTGGCAGTACGCACCCAGATCGGTTAAACCTTGACTGAAGTACAGCTGTGTTCACACAAAGTTATTTAAACTTTGTGTGAACGGAGTGATACATTCCTTAACCGATACATCATTACTAATTTTTTACTAAAATGCTATCGCTCTTTCCTGTTTTCACTTTGGGATGACCAGATCTTGTCACCATTTGGTAGAATCCAGTTTTGCTGGCTAGGTGCAGAAATGGACGGAAGTCGGGTTTCCGCAAGATATGTTCTCTGCTACTTGCGAGAAACAACTTAAGAAATTAAGAAAAGGCAGCACTAATGAACCTGAAGCAGTTCAAGAAACACGCAGAAAATTCGCTCTTATTCCATACATGCATGGTTTCACTCATCGACTTAAGAAAGTGGCTTCCCACTATGAAGTACTGGTTTTGATCTCGGCGCGAAACACGTTGAGCAGTCTGTGCGCGAAGGTGGACCATCTCATAAAAAATAAGGGGGGTCGCTTCAAGTTTTGGTTGCACCGTAAAACATGTCCATAGATACGTGCCTTGCTGCTTATTCGATACCTTTGTCATGTAACCGCGTATATGTGGGGCTGACGGGCGGTGCCTTAATGTGTGATTAGGGGAGCACCACGAATCCTTGAAATACCCGGAAAGTTCACACTTGTCAATGCATTGCCGCCAGTGTGGGTGCACGCCCATTTGTAGTTTTACTGCCGTTTTGTACAAACACGGAAGCCAAAAAGCACGGGAACTTATTGAGGCAGCACACATATCCAAACTATCGCAAGCATGAGTCAGTCAGGCGTCGGTGACGCTACATGATAAGGAAATGTTGTATCTTGCTTTACCATGAAGTACGTGCCATGGGTGTGCTGTGGTTGTTGAGTGAGAAAGAGTGTCAATATCCCTTTGCGCATGCTCCCTACGGCCTGGTGCTGTATGTATATATCTTAAGACCTGACCACACGCACGCGTTGCAGCGCGTCATCGCGTGGCTTTTTGAAGCGGCGCCGCGCCCTCTCCCTATGGAGAGAGAGGGCGCGTGGCTACGCGAAGCTGGAAGCCCCCCTCTCTCCCTAGGGAGAGGGCGCGACGCCGCGTCAAAAACCCACGCGATGACGCGCTGCAACGGGTGCGTGTGGTCAGGCCTTTACACTTCTGATGAAAAAAATCAGTGGAAAATGAGCACTCTTTACGTCTTCTAGAATTGCCAATTTGTAACCGTACCGGTTGAAGCCACTGCAGCAAACCACTCTTTAAAGTTTGTCCTTATATATCACCTTCATTAACTGCCAGCAGCATGTCTAACCAATTCACATTCACAATTAAAGGGAGCTACTGTTGCGATTGATCTAACGTAGGGTGCTTGCTTGAGTGTGGCACATGCCACCTGCATTAATTACTGCAGCCACATTAAAGAGATCAAACCCAAAAAAGAATATAAATGTAATAATAAAGCATTTTTCATCAAGTCTTGTTAAAAAATGTTCTTTTCTTTTTTCACTCCTTCTTGTGCAGCAGAAAATTTTCCTTGATATTGGTGAATGATTAAGCAATTACTTTCACTTGTTATATCTACATTGCAATAAAAAAAAGCCAGACAAGGACAATTGAGAATACCAAATCGAACAGGTTATTCATTTTGCTCGAGGAGAAATGTTGATGTGCCTATGTACTCAAGAACATCGCTTACTTTCTCTTTCCGCTGTCGACGCAACAGCGCAAAAGCAAAACCAGGCGGTTTGTCAGAGAAACCTCAAGCCTTCAATCAAATTCAGGAATTGCCCACGCTTTGTTCCGCAACACAGTCGGTGCAAAATATAATCAGACTTGCGGACACAATCCCTTCATTAGGCTTGCCCTTTTGTAGTCCAGACCGAGGTCACGAGAAACACGGCCCATTGTTGCGAAGGCTTCACGCTTTTGCCAACAACAGATCCGTCTTCTGTGAGGAAAGAACTGTGCTGCTTAGCAGACGAGCCACCCGGAGGACACAGTTCATTTCGCCGTGATTCGACTATGCGTGTTGCATGTGTTACATTGCTTGTTATACTGTGCGTACACATAAACAGTGCACAGTACGCGAAAGGAAGCAGCAATGGGGGGAGTCAAACTGACAATACTTCACACCAATGACATACACTCTCGAATCCTGGAAAGTGATAAACGGGGAGTGCAGTGCAACGAAGAAAAACGCAGCAAAAAGAAGTGCTATGGCGGCGTGGCCAGGATTGCCTACGAGGTGAGCGCAATTAAGCCTTGTAATTTACTTTTAACTAGATTCAGGTTGTGCTAATATGTTGGAAACGGGTGCGTAAACGAGTATGCTGAAACACTGCGCTAGTAATGACGGTTTGTTTTTCTTCTCAGCTTTCTCTCAGTCGCTCTTCACTATAACAGGCTGTGCATTCATTTGACATTGCATAGTCTTAATTTGCACCCTCGATCGGCAAGCGATTGGTGTGGCTCCCTCACTTTAGATATTGTTGGGTGCAAAGGTAGGGAAGAAAATAAAAGTCGCATATGTTTCATATAACCAGTAGTTTAGAGTTGGGTAACGATGCCAACAGAAACATGGGTATTAACAACACTAGAAGTGGTAACCTCATATGTAGCACTTGTGCTTGCGAGGATGGTAGCCCTGGATATTGCTTTGTGGACCAACTACAGTGGATGGCGCTTGAGTATACAATTGACATTAACCCGACATGACACCTGCCTCATAGTAGTACATATGTAATGTTTATAAAATTAGATAGCCAGCACTGGAACCACAATTGACGTTTCACCAATATTACGCCTGCATAGGGTCTTTTTCCAAAGCAGTTCCGAGACCTGGCGTGGCTCATTGGTAGAATACTTGATTGCCACGCAGATTGCTTGGGTTCGATTCCTGCTGGGACCCTGATATTTAATATTTGCATTCGTAGGGTCAAAGCTGCCGACGTCAGTTTTTCTTAACCCTCTCGCTCTTTAATTACTAATGTCTGTCCTCGCCGTTCCTGGGTAGACATGAATTGTCAAACACCTGTGGCGCATACCCATATACCGCGGCCCGTGGTATACGGGTATGTGCCACACGAGTCTGCAGGAAAGGGTTTGACGACGTATACGACAGCATTTTTACGTTACTCATGTCATGACCAGCCAGACATATTCCTCAATACTTCTTATCCTCCCATACAAATTTTGGTATACTCCAAGTTAAGGAGGCGATCACGAGAGCACCCAGACGTAGGCAGCTAGATAGATAGATACGCAGATAGAAACGCAAAAGTGCTTACAGTACGCATAGAAATGCTTCGCATTTAAAACGGCAAGTAAATTCAACGAAGTGATGTAAGTTTCAGGCACGAGAACATTTTTTCAGCATGCAAAGCTGCGTCATAATTCAGCAGCGGGGAGACCGAGGTGAGAGATAGCGGATGAACACAACAGAAAGAGCGAAGGGTAAGCGAAACAGGAGTAGCTCTGCTTACTGATAATTCGTTAAGTCACAGTTTCACCGCAAGGGCGAAGCAATGAATGCGATAGGGACTAACTGCAATGTTATACGAAGTGACGCTGGCAGTTAACTCTTTTGGATGCCATCTCACGTAACGCTAAAAAACGCTGGTGTTTGAGAATATGGCCGCTCCATGGATAGATGCTCTTTGCGCACAGTCTCCACGCGTTGAGAGCGCAGCACGTAGAAGGGTATACGAGCCGCCCGCTGATGGCTTCCGAGATAGCGTGTGCGCCAGCGATCGCGACCGTGCCCTTAGAATCAGTTCAGACTTGCTGCTGGAGCGACCTCCCTCCCCCTCGCGTTTTTTCATGCTCGTTCAAGACGGGCGGAACGTTTATTTTCTGCTTCTGACGGCAGGCTTCCCGAGCGGGGTGATGTTATCACGTTCGCCCTCCGAGCGACAGAGATGGGCCGGCTTGTTTGATCTCTGCTTCAGCTGCGTTCGTCGCCCCCGCTCGCGCGCTTTTATCCCCGGTAGATCATATGATGACTTTACACGGGACATGAAGGCAACGGCGACGGTAAACCCGTCGAGAGTGTTGATATGATTGCTATAGTAATAAAAAAAATATTCGAAGATAAAGACATAGCTTGTGTTTACATGCATCTTGGTGACATTAAACTGTATTCCGTATTCTCTTCGAAATTACCTTTGTGAATATTTTGTATAACGCTGGAGGTATGTTGATCGGTAGGTAGTTTTATAAATATTTTATTTCAAATATATGAGCGCTCAAGATGGCTTTTTTCCGGTTGGAGTCACTGTCGCCGTCACTTTCCATACAAAGTCCGAATTCATAACATTACCCCACGCGTCTTATGTTCTATAAGTGAGTAAACCCTCGCAGTCACTAGCGTAGAACGCGGTTTAAGAACAGATAAAACGAACAGGCCGTCTTCATCGCACGGAGCGCGCATGCGATAACACCACCCCGCTTGCCAGGCCTGCCGTCAATCGCTCACCAAGCGGAGGAAACGCCCCACCCGTCTTTCGAGAAGAGCATGAGGAACAAAGTGAAAACCAGAGAGGCGAAAGCAAGTATAAAATAACATGAGAAAAAAACAAACTGGATCTCGAACGATCGAAGATTTGTAAAAACGTGGTCTTGTAGGTTGAATGGCCTCGCTTCGTAGATGTTTCCAATAATAGAAAGGCTATTCGTTTCCAGGCGATGTTGGACTTTTGCTATGTGATTTCTCACCAATATTTTCCTCAGCCGGATTCGATAAACCCCAAACTCACCAAACAATTCCAGCCGGGCTCATTCAGACTCCGACTCATGGCTGGATGTGAGTCTGAGTCGAACTATGATTTTGTAGAAAAAAAGCTTTAACCTAATATGGCACATTAAATGACAAAAGCCTGTTGTGGGGGATTAGTATGTGCAGGCAGGTGCACACTTTATAATTGTAAGCTAAAAACTAAATTCAACTTTGATGCCCCATATAACAATAGGAACACTTTTATTGATAGACCGTCATTTGTGTGAAGGTTGTCG
>JALIZH010011148.1:0-45061 GCA_030522465.1 Rhipicephalus appendiculatus
TCGATAATTTCAGTAAGTCTTCCGTAAACGGTGCCGAAGCGACACAAATATGTTCTTGTCGAAGCGTTAGGAAAAAAAATATAACACAAATAAAAGCATGTGTTTGGAGCTAGCGAGCGATGTATGCGCGGCGCCCACTTTATAGATTCGAGGTAAACGGCAACCGCTTTCAGGGACGCGGCCATGTTTTGCGGGTGCGCGCATTCGCAGTTCACAGTTGGTATTCCGGTACACGCAAAACATTTTGAGTATACCGGTGCGTCGGTCGGACGGACTAAAAACCTCTAAACGGTGGACTCTGGCGTAACGCTACTGATGCGTCATTATTGGCGTAACACTTCTGACGAGGATGTTCTCTGTTTCTTACGCACACTACGGCTAACTTAATTTGAAAAACGTGACTTCTGCTCTACAGAACAGTCTAACTTGTTAAAAATTTGAAATGAAACAATGTCCTTCTCATGAAATCTACGTTTTCATATCTCTTTAACGAAATAACTTATCAAACCCAATAAATGAGTGTTGCAACTTCACTTAATTAGACATTAAAAAGGCTTGCCGCAAGATTTCTACTTAGCTTGCTCTATGACTGATCATTGAATATCCTCAGCAACCGCAGAACACGACAGCACTGCATTGAGCTAGCAAACAATACCAAGAATACCCTTTGAGCATTGCTTGGCTCATTGTCACCAGAGAAACTTCCCCGACATCTGTTACCACATCGTAGCCACGAAATTAAGCTCATCTACCACGACGCTTGACAGTGTTCGCTGTAGCAAGCTCCACTGTGTCCAACCGAGCGTATCAACCCTGTCCGCGGAAGGAAACACAGTGGTAAGCCATTGGCGCTCCTCCGCCTACACACCATGCAGAAACCGTGTCGTCACGACGACGCTTCGCGGCGCGCTCCACGCTTCGCCACAATTGCAGGGGCGCGGAAGGTGCGAGTGGTTCACGGCATTTCTCGAGGTTTCGGCCGCCCCGATCCAGGCAAGGCGCCGTGCCGCACACTCAACGAGAAGGCCGCCCAACCATTTTTATATTTCTTCATGTCATATCAGTGTACTGAGAGAGCTGGACAACCTGTTCAGGCTATCGCTATTTTCGTACTAGTGCACTCATCATTTTTTACGGAAAAACGCTCACCTTTGTTGCAAGAGCACACGGCACAAAAACTTGCCAATAGGAGGAGGCGGCACAGCGTTTTCATTGTATGTTTCTTCCCACGATCAAGGCAACTCTCTGTACCAATAAAAAAAAAAACACTTGGGTCCACACCAAAGAAAATAATTTCTGATATCTGAAACAATAATTCTAAATCAATACAAGACATGCAACATATGGTCATTGAACAAATCTGAGAGCACCAATGCAACGCCATCTCTTCTGTATTGACGCGTCGCCACTGAATTTAGTATGTAGATGCGCTTTCCAATAAAAATTTAATCGTAATTTCGTAGGCCTTTTGGTCAAGAATGACCTTATTGGTGATATTATGAAACTGCTAGATTTCCCCCTTAGAAATAAAATAGACATTCACGGACCTCCAGACATGGATGACGTGCGCATCCATGTCTGGATGCGGAGTGGCTTTCAACGGAGTGGCTTTGATTCGAAGGAGAGAAAAAATCTGAAAAAGTTCAGTGCCGTGAATGCCTCTCGCAATTGAGGTCACCTCAACAGCGCTACACAGCGGTGGGGAATGTAGGAGAGAAGGGAAAGAGAGATGTCACCGTGGATTTTCAACGCGCTGCTTCGATGGCAGTGCGAGGAATACGTCGATTCACAGGCCACGGTACACAAGATATTAAATGCAGGCACCGTTTTGCTCTTACGGATGTACCTGTCATTTCTCGCATGACCGCAATGTCTTGCATTTTTCATATGCGCAAGCAATATAGAATGTGCCATACAAATTAGGCAAATCTCTATCATTCATTGAAAGACCTGACAAACTGAAGTACCAATTAAGATCGTGCACTGACTGACAAGCACATGTTCCAAGCCGGACACCAAGACGCACTTCGCGAGTCGAACAACATGACAACACGAAAATATCATTCTCTGGAATAAAACGATTGAAACAGCGCAAGCTAAACTAAGAATACAATTTGTGGCGCGACATCTGATTTAGTTTCAGGGTATATGTGACCATCTATTACTACATACCTTATCTTTTCTTGCAAATAAACGTTCACTCGCCAAAGTTGCTTTTTAGCAACTTTGGCGAGTGAACGTTTATTTGCAAGAAATGTATGCCCCCTCGCCAGACGGTGTTCCGTCGAACCCTGGACTATACATACCTTATGCACTTCTGCGTCGTGGGCTAAGAAGCTTCGCTGGCCATCCATCTTCATAGAGTGTAATGGCTCACAATATTTCATGTCTACACTCCAATCAATCATTAAATTTATTTGGTGGCACGTAAAGTTGTATGTTATGTTCCTCCGTACGTTTATGCGCCGCAAATTAGCGCACCTTGTTCGTAAACCAACTTCAAATTCTTGATATCGGCTATGGTTACTATACCTGCCCTGGCTCAGAAAAAAGAAAAGATACGAAGAGTACTATTCCTGCGTCGGACAGGCTGGTGAGGCAAGCGCTGGCTCTTCTCTTGAATACTTGTCCACGGGAACGCAATGATTGGTTAAAAGTCGGTCGGAGTTGCGTTCAAACGGGTACGGAATCTAACTCATTTTCGCTTCAAAACTATCTTTCCACATCAGTTTTTATCGCAATTATCCTGAATACAATATGCACCTTGACGTGGGTTAGGATACCATAAAAACACATCTAGGTCACTTTTCCGGAAGAGGCTCACTTTCCAAACAACGTGCTCATGCGTAAGAAAAGAGCTCGACGGAATTTAGAAAGTAAATGAACAAGGTAGCCCATGGCAATGGAGGATGAGTACGGCACAGAACCCTGATCAATTAGCAGGATCGCGAGCTTAGCAATAGCAACATGTGCAAAGAAAATATGCGTACTTACAAAATACAAAAGCGAATATATTTCCACCATTAAAATGAGTCCACGTAGAGAAATGCGCGCATTAAACTAAAATGAGAACAACTAAATAAAGAAATGGTAGTAACACCGGCGTTATCGGCCGCGCAGGCGTCCTAGCAGGTGTTACTTGACAAGGCGCTTCATAGCCGATGTATTTCAAACCACAACAGGTGCCACGAGAGTAAACACTGTGCGCCTAACGCGCTTGCCTGTGGGTAACTGTGCGTCATATGCTAAATTTAGAATGATTTATTACGTCGTATGTTTCATAATAATGGGCCTTGGAAGCGTGCTGAGAAAACAAATTTACGTATGCTTGAAATATAAATCATTGCTTTAAGCCTGTGAACTGCGGCGTATACAAGTGTTCTTGATGATTTTGTGAGATCCTTGAAGGTTTGCAATGCGGTGCTTCGAGTAAGACCTCACGATATGCTCATCACGCATGTTTGTTTAAATATAATAAACTCTTCAAGCAAAGGCACCCGTTATTATTATTTCGTTACTTCCTGCGTGAGGACTACCGGTGCTGTGGCGAAATAAAGGTTAAGAGTTCTAAAGCAATCATCGCATGGCTTCCTACTGAGTTCAGTTTGTGCAACAGTGATTGTGCGCAGCTCTCCCTGCGGTTGAGCAGTGCCTATGCGTTGCTTTGCTACGTGCTGCGCTAAAATTCGGCAGATCCCACGTACGATGAGAATCGATGGGACGCGAAGCATGCGGAGGGAACGTGGCTGTGGTGACATTTTTTTAGCAAAAGGTTACGAAATGACGCAAAACATATAGACACAGATATGTGTGTTGACCAGTCAAGTATTTAAATATACGAACAGCGCATAAGGACAAAGACGGAAGAAGGAAACAACACACAGCGCTGACTTTCAACAACGCTGTGTGTTGTTTCCTTCTTCCGTCTTTGTCCTTATGCGCTGTTCGTATATTTAATTATGTCCTACCAACTTGCCCAAGTTTCCACGCTTCACAGTCAAATATGTTTTATTTGAACAGTTGTTTACAGTTGCGTAACGATGCCAAGAGCAACGTGGGTATTACCAACACCAGAAGCGGTAAGCTCGACTGCAGCGCTTGTGCTTGTGAGGATGGTAGCCCTGGATAGTGCTACGTAGACAAACTTCAGTGGATGGCGCTTAACTACAATTGACGCTAACCTGACGTGACGCCTGTATCATTGGGGTACATATGTAATGTTTATAAAATTAGATGGACAGCACTGCAACCACAATTGACATTTCACCAACATTATGCATACATAGGGTTTTTTTTCCAAAGCAGTTCGGAGGCCTGGCGTGGCTCTGTGGAAGAATACTTGATTGTCACGTTGAACGCTTGGGCTCGATTCCTCCTGGGAACCACAGCATTTCTTCTTTGCATTCGTCGGGTCAACGCTGCCGATGTCGGTTTTTCTTAAAGCTCTCGCATTTAAATTACCAATGTCTGTGCTCGCCTTCCTCAGTAGAGAGAGAGAATAAAGATAAAAGAAAGGCAGGGAGGTTAACCATGGCTGAGCCCGGTAGGCTACCCTGCACTGAGGAAGGGGGTAAGGGGAATAAAAGTTAGAGAGAGGAGGAGAGAGAAGTCACTGTTGCCGTCGAAGTAACGGCAGTTCTGAGCTTAACATCACAGATGGTGCGCCAGTCCCGGGGCGTAAACCAGAGCAGCGCATTCGTTGCTTTACGCAACTTGTATGCGCGGGTCCGTGCATCCAAAATCTTGTCGATGGTGAAGCCATGGTGGTGCTGGTAGTGTTGTCAAGCAACAGATTTCTGAAGGCTTGCGAGAAGTGGAGTGATGGTGTCGAGCAGTTGCAACACGCTTCTAGCTATCGGTGTCTGCATCTTGCTCAGCAGCACGCGAATAGCACTCACTAGGGTGCTGACCATGCCCATAACTTGTCTGTCTTCGTCCGTCAGCTTATGAGGTACCGATGAAGTGTCCTTCACTGTCGAAGTCTGTTGTCGCTCGTCAGGTGCATGCAGCTTTGGGAGTTCGGGCCAAGCGTCAACTGCATTGCTGGTAGTAGCGTCACTGGCTTTAGACACGGCTGCGTTTGGACTGGGTGGTAGGAACGAAACGGCAGCTCCATTGCTAGCAGACGCGTCTTTGTCCATAGACCCGACAGAGCTTGGCCTGAGTGGAGGAGGTAGAGGTGGTTTTGGACGTGGTTCGCGAGGCAACGAGGCTTTGAAGGCTTTGGTGCAGCGCCGGCGACGGGACCGTCGTCGCGTAATAGATGCAGCAGCTTCTCGGTGTGAGATGTCATCTCTAACCCTTTTCTTCAGTATTGCTATCTCTCTTCGAATAACAGGGCAATCCTTCGAAGAGGCATCATGAGGCCTGTTGCAATTTGAACATCTGAGTATCGTGGCCTGGCACGTGTCCGCGGTGTGGTGCCCAGTGCACCGGGAACAGGTGGTAGCGTTCGTGCACACACTGCTCACGTGACCTAACTTCATGCACTTCCAACACTGCAGCGGTTTTGGTACAAAAGGGCGAACTGCGTGTCGGAAGTGGCCCACTTTTACATGTGATGGCAGTGATTCTCCCTGAAATATAATCCTGACGCATCGTGACGTCCCGATACGAGATACACTTCCAATAATGGTATCTTCTAAAGCCGGCTTGATCAGGACTGGTAGGTCCGTGTTGGTAATGGCTTCGTCCACATCATAAATTACTCCAGTGCTCACTTCTTTGCCTAACGGTATATGAGAGCGGACTCCCATCCCATTCAGTTCCGTAACTTCGCGCAATGTGTCTAGCGCAGTCACATGATTGACGTCAACCGCTAGGATGTTCTTGCGGCTATTCACTCTGACCTCTTTTATTTCATTTGGCACCAGTGCCTCTAGCTGTGCAGACACGGCTTGCCGGTTCAGACATCTCATGTTGTCACTGGCGAGAACTGGCGCGAAGAGGACGGTTAATACCTCGGTATTCCGCGAAGATCGCATGGTGGACGCACTCGAATTGGATGACGTGCTCAGAAATCGTCTCTTAGCCTTACGGCTCCTCACCAGCTCGAAGGTGTCGTCACCAGACTCTTCACTGCTGACATAGTAGTGCACGGTGTCGTCGCTGTCAGTGCCGCTCTAGGAGCTGTTGCGCTTCCTGGACGCAAAACCCGCGGGAACTCCGGTGTCCGGTGGTCGCGCGTGGGGCTCCACCTCCATCGCACACCAGTAGGAAACCGAACTTGACCGGTGAAATGAAAATTATTCACAAAAAAGCTTGGAGCTCAAACACTCGGCGTTCTGCCATAGTGGCACTTCGTCGTCGTTCCTCAGTAGATAAACTGTCAATCACGTCTCTATAGGTTTTTTCCCTCCTTTTTCTTTTTTTAATCTGGCCAGTTTATAATACTAATCTGTAATGCAATTCATCTTCAACCCTTTCCTCCAGTAACGTGAATTTGTTTCTTAAGCAAGACACCGTCCGATTCATGGCCTATCCCCCGAGGTGGGTTGTGCCAACACACAAAGGAACCAACCAACCAACCACCTGTGGCACATACCTGCGTACCATGGCCAGTGGTATGCCGATATCTGCCACACGTGTCTGGAGGAAAGGGTCTGACGTCGTACGCGACGGCATTTTCGAATTGTTCATGTCTCGACCACACAGTCATAATCGTACAACCCTATTAACCTCCCCGTACTAATTTTGGTCTACCCCAAGTTAAGGAGGTGATCACGAGAGCACCCAGACGTAGGCACCTAAATAGATAGATAGATAGATAGATAGATAGATAGATAGATAGATAGATAGATAGATAGATAGATAGATAGATAGATAGATAGATAGATAGATAGATAGATAGATAGATAGATAGATAGATAGATAGATAGATAGATAGATACGAAGGCAGAAATGCCCAAACTCTCTGCAGTACGCAAAGAAATGCTCCGCATTTAAAACCATCTCTAAGCGTGGTTATAAGCCTCGTGTGCCGTCGATGGCGGCGCTACGAACGAAGCTCCGGTGACGCAATACGGGCGATCGGCATTTTGCCGCCTGCTAGGTTCTGGCTGGAACAGCTGCATTCTTATTGTAGTTCCTCGCCTAGCACGGTACTCTTCGAATACTACATGTATTTTCGTCTTGCGCTAGCTAACCATCTGGCTGCCAGCATTATAGGAGGCCAACAAACGTTTGATTTTAATGTGCATTTTACATGCCCACAACCGCCGCAGAAACGATCATGCCCCCGAGTTCAGAGTGTAACTCACTCGGCTAGGTGTTGTTGAAATATCCTCGTGAACGTGCGAACGTCTCGCTTGGTGAGCTACAAGAGTCTACGCCGCTTGGAAGCGAAGGGCGCAGTTTGTAAGGCCTATACGCAAAACATGGCGTCATATAAGCAGAGTTGGACAAATATTCACTATTCGCTCAATATTGTAGTCATGTGGACATGTGCACACAAAACGTTTGCCGACAAAATGAAATTGATAAGATCACCGACAAGTGCGTTATTGCCGAGAAATGGTGGGGAATGGGCGAGTTGGCACTGCATATAAGCCTTCACGGTCGGGCTTTTCTTGCCGTGGCACACGTACTTTGGGCGCCATATGTAAAGCGAGCCGTAGTGCGCGGAGTGCAGTTCCCAGCCTCATCATTAGAAATATATGCGCTGATGTAATTTGCCACTCGTGGACTACATCCAAGTTTTCAGTCGCACAATGCGGCCTAACCAAATGTGCGCTTCTGTCATTGTCGATGGCGGGGCGGAGAACACTATACAGTTGCTAATGCTTGGGCCTACGCGTTTCGCTTTTCGCGTTTAATTTGGCACCGATAGCACAGTTTTGAAAAAAAAGTGGGAAAAAATCGGCAAAGGGGTGCAAGAAAAAGATGAAAGAGCGCTCTTTCCCACCCTCTTTCTGGCCCTTTAGACCGATAATTGTTATTCTTTACCTCACTGTAACCACATTTATAATATTTCATACAATGGCTGCACCACGCCCTATGACCGATGACAGGATAAGATATTATAAACACAGGTTTTTCTTCGAAATCAAGCGAATGTTTACCAGATAATGGTTATTCTCAAATTGTCACACTTTGAATAATGTGAAAAGATGGAAAATGTGCGATATCTTTTTCCGTTTTTTAGCTATACTTCTATCCTGCTCTGAAACATACCGTGAGAAAATCTCTCTGCAGCCTTTATTGGCGCTCAACGCGACACCGATTCAGTATGGCGTACCTAGATCAGTACAAAACACCATCCAGGTTTTGTTCCACTACGCTTCTTTTTCTCCTTATTGTCCGTGTCGGGCGCATTTCCAACATCCTCCGCCCCGACAATTTCACTAACCTTGTTGTTGTTTTTGTTGTTGTTTTTTCAGCCCCCGAAAAGCTCCTAAAAATGTGCCGTCAGGTGAATTCTGACGCAAGACCCCAAAAAGTGTGCACCACTAAGCATAAAGATAAGTTTGTCCCATGTGAAGAATGCGTAGTTTATTGTATACCGCTTTCTTGTCACTGTGAATATGTCGGTCAGACCGGAAGGTGCCTCAATGAACGTCTTAAAGAACACAGGTACAATGTAGTTAGAGCTATCAGTGGGTATTTGGGCATTCATTGTCGGGATTGTGGGTGCCGGCCCCTTTTCCATCACACACGTGTGCTCGCAAGAAACAAAAAATAAGACAGCGCGTGAGATCATAGAAGCACAGGAAATCCTGAGACGTGATAAAAAGTGTATCAGTGTAGCTTCGCTTGCTCTTTCGAGCAAGGAATGCGAATTTTTATCGTAAAACATGCGATATCGATGATCGGTTGCTCTTCCCTCGTCCGCTTTGTATTTCCTTCTACTTTTTCCTGTGAAATGAGCATATATATTGCTGTGGCAGGAAAATAAAAGCCAGTTGTAAGTTCAGCGCTCTGTGTGTCTCTTCTTTGTTTGTCGTTGTTCCATGCGCTGTGAAACTTTGAAAAATAGCTTCTATTCGTACTGAAGTGTTGTGACGTTGACAACCTTCGCTTCCTGCAAACGTCTTCTGGCTGAAACGTTCTTTGGCTGCCGTTGTCCAGCACACCACACACGTTGCAGCAGTGTGTCGGGGCCATCAGCAAAGCGTGGAAAGTCTGAAGAAGAAAGTCGGTGACAAGTCCAGGAGCCGTGCTGTTCGTAGCTACATGCACGGCAGCAGCCGAAGTACTTTCTGTCACTGTACCAGTACCTCCAGTAGCTCGTGAGGCGCACACTTCCGATGCATGCCGACGCTTACATAATTTTCACTGCACTATGTGGTGGAAATCTCGTGCTAGTTGTCCTTTCGCTGTACATTTGAAGCAACAAGCCTATCTGGAGAGCTAATTGCCTTTCTCTGCTATGATCAAGTGGCTAGCGCATTCTTCGGTATTGTGTAAGTTGCGAGCCAGAAGACGCAGTTGAAGGAAATGCTTGTCTTACTATAGAGTACACTGGCCTATGGAGGTATCGTGATCTTCCGGGAGCTTGGGATATTATGGCTACGAGTCTCGATAAACACTGGTGTAGCGCTCTGTGCACTTCTGTCTCGGCACTCTACTTCAATACGCACGAACTTCAGCAAACGCCCCATCTCCTGTTCCGAAGGCTCTGGACCGCAGGCGGCAGTCGAATGTGCACCTGATTCCAGGCTTTCTCGTTTATAGTAGTCAGCTACTATGACTGCCGGAATAAAATTCAGCAGTATCTCACTCAGCTTGGCAGTGTACGACATAGCGCTCACTCCTAGGCTCCCGAGTGCTATCTGGTTCACTTGCCCTTCGTCATAAAGCTTTCGCAAGGCTGCTACGTCGCTCGACGACCTAACAGGTTTTAGTGCGCGGGCCCGTTCTAGATGTTTCTGCTCGATTAACCTTGCGTTGCCAAATCACTGTTGCAATATCTCAAGTGCCTCAAGGTACGATGAATCCGTGACCTAAGTTCCGCGCCTGCTTGAGCAACCACTCCTTCACGTTGCGAAATGAGATAGTGGAAGCGATCGGCGTTCGACAAGCTCGGGTTATCATGTACGGAGTGTCGGAACACGTCCCAAAACGGCTGCCATCCAGTCTAAGCGCAAAAGTTTTACTTTGGGCAGTCGTGCACCAAACTCACATTGAGGTCGCATCGGTTCCCTTTCTGTGGTGGCTGGCTGGTCCCCATCTGCGGTTGCAGGTGAAGGCGCCGTCGAAGTCGGTGAGGAAACCTTGATCCTGTCCATGTGGTGGTCGAGCTAAGCCAAAGCGCTGGTAGCAGCGTCCTCATATTCCATGACGGAATCATAATCATTTGCCACCTGCTCGTCTGTAATGAAGATTTCGAGCTCGGCGTTCAGCGCAGCTAACTCCTTCCTGACCGCCTTCAGTCGGCTGTGGAGGACATGCATCGAGAGCTCGAACTGTTCTCATTGGATGAGTTGATTGACCTCATGCACACTCCTCGTACTTTGGGATACACGGGATGTCCACTTGTTCTTCGCACGCTCCATGGCGTTCTGGTTGCTGAAGGACGTCCCAGATCGGGAGCAACAGCTCGTGGTGATGAAGGCTGGCTTCCCGAGTCCTCGACACCATAAACGATGTGGGAAAATACCTCTGCAGCCTTTATTCGCGCTCCACGCGATACCGTCTCAACATGGGGTATGTAGAACAGTACAAAAAACTATCCAGCATTCTCTCCCCTACGTTTCTTCTTCCTCCTACTGTCCGCGCACGCAATTTCCAACGACAACGCTGCTGGGACACTGAAACGTAAATTGGTACAAACAGACGAATGAAAAATTCATATCAGGCGAAAATGTAAAATGTATTTGACTGAATTAATGGGGCTAGATAAAACATTTATGTTTTATTGCTAGAGGGACACCTATGTTTTGTGTACACAAATTTATGCCCTCTATATCTTCCACACAACTTTATAAATGCATCCCTGCATGGAGCGCGTTGTCGTTCTGTAGCGACTGCTCGCCTCCAGAGCAAGCATTGCAAAGGTCCTGAAAAAAAAAGATAATGGGTTTACATTGTAATACAAAACAACGTGGTAAAATATTGGTCATACAACTTAACACTAATTAGTATCTACACTGAATTTTTCGTGAACCTTTGTTCCTACGGTATCATCGTAGGCTGTTTAGCTCTATTAACACGGTATGTATATCACTTGCGCAGTCAAAAATAGCAGTGTGAGAATTTTCGAAACTCCGAAACTTCATTTGGAACAGCTTCGTACAGCGGTTCACTAGAAAAAAAAAAATAGTGTTGCTATGCGAAAACTCGAGCAAACGGAAATTTCTACATTATTCACACCGTGTTTAAAAGCTAACAAGCAGCGCCAAAAATGTGTATCAGACAAAGGAGCATCTCATAAAATGTTACATCAATCACTGTAGCAAAATTATCAAAAAAGTGAAGGGAGCTGCGCACTAGTAATGCGAAGACTGAGGAAAGAGCGAAGCTCTTGCCGTTCCCCTCTTCCTTAACCTCCCCTCCTCTACATCCTCACTTCTCCTCACCCTCACATTCACTTCCCTTTCCCACCCCTTATTGTACTGTACTCTATGGCGCAATACAATGTTTCTTCTTTTCCTCTCCTCTTTTTCCTCCTCCTTACCCTCACATCACTCTTATCATCACTTTCCTTTAACACTCCTTGATATACAATACTATACATGGCTATGCAATGCTTCATTTCTCTGGTTTCCGCTTTCTTTATATCTCTTCTCTAGTCTCTCTCGGTCAGGCACTCCATTTCTTGTATATTTTTAGTGCTTTCTTCACTTTCTCTCTATTTCTTTTTTTCTTTTCTTTCCTTCTCTCATTTTCGTTCTTTATCTCTCTTTTTCTCTCTCTCTGTATTACTTTTCTAGTCCATCCGAGTTATTGGGCTCCACGAATGACAAATCGTGCCTCCTCACCTTCACTTCCCTCTTCCACTCCCTTGTTATACTTACTATACAAGGCTGTTGTATGCTCTGCTAGCGTGCCTGGATAGCTGAGTCGTAAGACGTTCGCCTTGGGGTCGTGGTTACGCGAGTTGGAAGTGCGCTCTTACGCTTTTAGATGCGAATCAGCTATTTGACTAGCCTGTGTAACGCTGTCCCTCCGTAAGTCCGTACGAACGCACCGCAACGCGCTCCCCTCGCCGCAGGTGTTGGAGCGGTGCCAAGTAGGTCACGCCGCAGCTGCTCGTTGACGTCACGCTCCCCTCGCAGTGCGCGCTGACGTCACTCTCTCCCTCGCCTGCCGCGCGCTCGCCGCAGCGCCCGCAGCTGCCGCCTCGTCTGTTCGGCCGCAACACCTGCCGCGTTAGCGCCGTTCAACCCGTGACGCTACCCGTGCGCAACGCTGCTGCTTCGCATCCCATCAGGGTTCCCTTTGGGAAGATGCACCTAATTTCTTTTTATCTCTTTCTCTGTCTTTGTTCTTGTTGTCTCGTCCATCAGTATTATTGGATTCCACGCCGAACAAATCGGCGAACTTCTTCTGGGAGCGAAACAGAAGTTGAAGAGGGCTGTGTTCAGATAAGAACGTCGGTGCATGTACGCCGACCCCCTTTAATTTCGCCGAAAAAATATATTTTCTGTTCTGAGTCCCCAGGACCACAAAACCACTTTTGGTCTCATGAAAAGAAGTTCCACCTTCTTTAAAAAATTCGCAAGTCTCCACTGAGCCGTCACCGCCTCTTTAGAATTTCGCGAAAATGGGATACGATGAGGCGCTACAAAAATAACATTGTAGCTGTAGGTCTCAAAAAATTTTCTCCTCATACTACGAATAGTTTGTGTCGACAAAAATTATTACTTTACAGTTTTGATGTTGTTCTGTTCAGAATAAAATCGCGAAATCGGCACAAAGCTCAATATTGCTCAAAATTAAGATTTTTTTCCTCCGCGAGAATAAACGCCAGAATTCCCAAAGCTTTTAATTACATTGCCATACGTTTGGTGAACAAATGTGCTGAACGAAATGCCTGAGAGTGACTTCAAACCTTAATCAGAAATGTTCAACTGAGGACATGTCTCTCAAAACGCAATATTGCCACGCGCGTTTCCTTTTCTGTATTCGGTTTCCCGCCCACAAAGAGTATCAGCAGTACTCGGCGCAGACCGCGCCTTAGTGTTCCAGAAGCTTCTAGGTTGTAGTAGATCGTTTTGTTAAGATTGCACGCAAGACGCTAACACCCGAGATTATTCCAGAGCTCGCGCGACGAGCAGTGATAAGGCTAGAATGTTCGACGCGGGATGTATAAAAGCCGCCGCGCTCCAACGATGATGAGATTATCGACGGCCGACGCTCTGTTCGCCGCTTTCAGTGCCAGTGTGCATTGATGTAGCCTGACTTTCAGTTTCTTGGCCACAAGTTCGGCCTAATAAAGAGTTCCTTTCTTTTAACGCCGACTCTTGCCTTCGTCGACGTCACGACCACGTGACAATATTTTGCAGATTATTTAAAAATACGCCACCTTCGATTTTCTTTAACTCTTCAGTATTAAAGCCAAGCACGTGTTCTAACTTAATCTGTCAAAACATGTTGCATTATGTTTGTGAGGTCGGAACCACGAAGCACGAAAAGTGGCCAAATTTACGTATACTGAGTAACCACAACATTGAGCGAGCATGGAGCAATAGTTGCCATTATCGTTATTTTTTGGTCGTGAACGAAACTCTTTATTTGGCCGAACTCGTGGCCGGGAAACGGAAACTCAATTGCAGCAAGCAAGGCACGCTGTACAATAATAGCGGCGAACAGAGCGTCAGCCGTCGAAAAAACTTACAATCGCTGAAGCGCCTCGGCATTTATACGTGTGTCATCGAATATTCCAACCTTATCACTGGTTGTCGTGCAAGCTCTAGAATAAGCTCGTGTGTTCGCGTCTTGCGAGCAATCTTAACAAAATGATCTACAATTATCGCGAAGCTTCTCAAATAATGAGGCGCGGTTTCCGCTGAGCATTGCTGGGCAAAAAGCGATCACAACAAAAATGAAAATAAGAAAGGCGCGTGGCAATAAGCGTTTCTTGCGAGAGCTCGACTTGGATACATTTCTAGAAAGCTTGCGGTTAGTCCTTACGCCACGACCAAAACTGCGACGCGTGCACGCACGCAAATGAACAAATTTGCACTTTAGCGCAACTCCTTGGTTTTCTCTGTCAAGCTGCTGCCCCTCGAGCACAACAGAAGACATTCAAGACCTAAAAATAATGATAATGGCAACTGTTGCTCCATGCTCGCTCAATGATGTGGTTACTCAGTACTCGTCAATTTGGCCATTTTTCGAGCTTTGTAGTTCCGACCTCACAAAAATAATGCAACATGTTTTTACAGATTAAGTTAAAACACGTGCTTGGCTTTAATTCTGACGAGTTTGACGAAAATCGAAACGTGCGTCTGCTGGAAGTGTCTGAACACATTTCTACCAGCGTTACTACCATTTTGTGATCAGACAGGCCATTTTCGACATCGCAGCCTCTTAGAAAATACCGCAGTTCAGGTGACTTAAAAACCAAATCGAGGACCGATGACCTTGTAGTACCTATCCGGGTAAAATGAGTAACAATCTACGTTAGCCCTTAAGAGAACACCAATTCCAGTAGTTGCACATATTCAGGTTTGTAACGCGGAATGATATGCTGCTACATTATGGCTCAGCAAAAGGATGCCGCTGAACAGTCTTGCCTGAAAGGCACAGACCTTACTACGGTCAACACCATATTGCTAATACTTTGAAGAGCGCAGCTTGTAAACTACCATGCCCAATGACTAACAAAAGGAGGCTTGGTTTACGTATATGGGCCTTTATACGTATAACATTGTGTTTTTCGGACAATGGGTCATACGAAGATATAACTTGCAGCTTTATAGTATACTAGACGCACTTACCCTGTTTCCTTGTGCGAACAATAAAACATATATTCGCAGCATAGAGAATGTCATAGCGTCCAGACACTCTGGGGTCCACATTACCACCCGCTGAAAATGATGCTCAAAATGAAATTCACTCTTTCCATAGTTATGCACATTTACAGGACGCATTGTACGGCCAGCGTAATTTGGCATGTTCACAGGACAGATTGCATGCGGACAGAATAAATTGCCATGTATTGCAATGGTGCTATATGACAGCAGCACGTATGTAATTCAATATGCTGAAACGACAATTTAGTCGAGTAACCGTAGTACAATGCCAAGGGAGTGTGCTCTAGAAATATCTGGTCCTTGCAAGCACTGTCATGCCGTAAGCGATTTTTTAAGAAGCTTACACGTGTAATAAAAGTTTAAAAATGACTTTCTTTGATACCTGCCCGGAAGCATTCATTAGTAATTTTATTAAGTCAGATCCTATGTACACTGGCAGACAGTTTTATCAAGGTTAATCCTTTGAGGTAAAAATCGCAACTTCTTTTCCTGATGATTAATGAAGCAGCTCTTTCTACACCTACTGTTTCATTATTAACAAATCCATTAGTTGCGATCGGCCAGTGCCCAATTTATTTACGAAAAGCGTAAACAGAAGTCATTTAGTAGCGAATATTTTAATTATGAAATCGACTGCTCTTCCAGGAATAGAAAAAAACAGGTCCTAGAAATATCATCAGTGAATAATTATATGAGAAATAAACAGAGCTCGGTAGGGCATGCCAAAATTTGCACCATCATCTAGTAAGCCTCATATGGGGACCAGATCATACACGAAGGATATCTACTCGACACTCATTTTTGTAGCATTTATGCCGCATACTCTGGGTCAATGATGAAAATGACGTGAGTCAGAGAGTCACAGAGACAAGGAACTGGCGCTCTGTGGAACCGGCATTTTGATTTTAATAATGTGCCGTAGTTTTCTTCATTTGAAAAAAATAACCTATCACTACAAAGAGAGAAACGTCGGATTAATGAGTTGGGCACGAAATCCGGGCATTCTGGTAAATCAACTGACCAGAATATACTTGGTCAAGGTATGGCAATACATGTTACGCAACGTGAAGAGGCCATCACTACAAGCGCTAATGAACTGAAGTAATAACTGTTCAGTTAAAATCTTGATTTCATTTGCGAATAAATTATGGAAGTAACAATGCACTGCTGTAGACTGTGTACACACTTATTCCTGGCCACACAGTGCCTGCGACGTCAACATACCATAAAAAGGCAATGGTTGTGTAGTCTTTTTACTTTACCGTGACCTTTATATTTCAGCTTGTTTAGTAAATTTTCTATCCGCAAGTAATAAGGTACTTGCCAGACACGGATGAATTATTATTTGTTTTTGTGCTTTTAACTGCGGCAAGAGAACTGGGAATTAAATATTTACCCTAAGTATGCGCTGATATGAAGCACCGGTACGTCTTCTGCCTTGACTTCAATGAAGGCCCTTCTATATAAAAAAATAAAAATAAAGGTCAGTCATAGCGCAATAGCGTCGTTGGAGGCTCTAAACAACTGTGAGAATCAAAATTATTAGGCAATTTTCATCATTGCGTTACATGCAGTGTTCAGGTTTGTGTCTTATTGTTCAATGTACCACGCTTGAATTCTGTAGGCTCCTCCTGTTACTTCGCGCATTGTCACTATCCTCCTTTTGTAAAAAGAATGAACCAAGTCCAGCAACCTAAGCAATTCTCGCAGAAGTCCCTCAAAATCATGTGATAATAGTATAAATATATCATTTGTTTCGACACTACAGACAAGATATGCACTTTTCAAACTGGACACCTGCTTTAACACCACACCGTTGAGAAATAACACTTAAACTGCAGGAAGAATCTCAACTGTATGAAACATAAAAAAAACTCAGACCTTCTTGTCAAAACAAAATGGCTTAGCCCTTCGCAGACATAACAACAGTTGTGCTTAAAGGGACATAAGCGAATCACAACTGTTTTTTGTTGTCAAATTAGCCTTTTCGATACCATAAGCGCCAGTCTTGCGAGGATAAGACGTGTGGTAAGCTGAGAAAACAGCCCCCGATAAAGGGCATACAGGTGGTTTCGCCTAGCTCTTGGGGCTCTCGTACCAATTAACAGCAACTGACTTCATCGCTCTGTAGGCCCAGCGTAATCTTTTGTGGGTAAATGTTTTTGCACCTTGAAGGAGGCAAACACTTAACAAAAATGTATCAGGGAGATTTCTTGAGCTCTTGCAGACGATATCGGTAAAAAAAACTCTTGCAATGATGCCATCACATCTATTTTCCGGTGCGCAGACTTCGACGCGAAATTTGGAAATGTAAGTTTGCCGTTTCTTCTTCGGTAATATTGAATATAGGAAAGAAATAACACAATAAATGCTCTTAAAAATGAGGAACAAGGTCAAACTGAATAAGTATTTGACTTCAGTCCTATTTTGACGTATCTAGACTGGGTACTTGCAATCTTTTAACTTTTCCACTAGACGATTTCCAACGTTTGCCATATGCGATTAGGGTATTTCGTCTGAAGTCACAATAGAGCTCTCATTGTTTTAATGCCAGGTGATATTTTTCTAAAAAAAGGGTTGTTTATATTGCTAAAAAGGGTTAAAAGGGGGAATGTCTGCTGTAAGAAAGGGCACTGAGCCTATTGAAACATACTATGCATGTGTCACTATGCATACACACGTAACAATGTTTTCGTTTCACGCAATATTGCTACTGATAAGCTTATCGTGAATCAGTAGCTAAATGTGTGTTTAGGTATGTCATTGTTGTTCATTTTTGGTCATACGTCTTGCGATAACTCTGCCGTTTCTTACAGTAGCATCTACAACGTATGCCCCGGTTTTCACAAACTTGCATTAAAACTTACTCCCTTTATGAACCTGCCAAGCAACCGCTTCGTGCTCGCTTCTATTTCCATACGACACTAGGAACATATGCAAGTTGTTTTTGGATCATGAAGGCTTATAACCCATGAACGCAAAAAAGTAGAGGACACAGTAAAAAAGTGGCTTTTTTTTCTGCTCTCTTTTATTTCTTACGTTCGCGCTGTGCTGTTAGTCGTTATTAACGTTCCCCCCTTCGTGTGCTGTTATAAATATGCCGCAAACACAGGTGTCATGGTCATGACTGGCACAGTGATCGCTACATGCCCTTCGATAGCGCAGATACGCGGTCCACAGAAAGAAAAGCACGTTCTTCCTACTCGGCCACTTCGGGCTAGTTTGAACGTGTGCTTTTTTAAACTAGGAAAATTATTTAAGCACGCAGCATGACTTATCCGCCTGAAAGACTTCAGTATTGCAGATCAAGATGCACTCCGGAACTTAACGGCTGCGGCGGTCGCATTTCGATGGAGGCGAAATGGTAGAGGCCCGTGTACTGTGCGATGTCATTGCACGTTAAAGAACACCAGATGGTCGAAATTTCCGGAGCCCTCCACTACGGCGTCTCTCATAATCATATGGTGGTTTTGGGACGTTAAACCCCAGATATTATTATTATTATTATTATCCGGAACTTAATTTGGCAGTGTCCGACGAATCTGAGAAACGTAGATTCCGTCAAACACTCCCTTCAGGGCCTTAGGAGGCAACGGTCTTCAGCCATGACCGGAAGCGCGACTTTGTGCTGTCAGTCGGGATGAGGCCAAGGAGCTCGTGGAATAGGAGCTCGTGATCACCTAGCTGGGCGCACATAACCACAAGGCTTCAGGGATTGGTGATACGCAATGAAGTTTCTTTTTCCTAAATATATCGGTCTGTTTCTGTGAGGCAATGATGCTTTATATATTAGTCGGTACATCTCGTGTTCAAAAGCAAAGTAGTGAATCAGCTCAAACCTTTCAGGCACTCCGATTCCTACATGCAAATATCAATCTTAATAGCGAGAACATTTGCTTCATAATACATGAAGGGAACATTGTCACTGCCTTTTAGAATTATTTAGGCTTGCCTAGAACAAAATAACTATTCGTAATCTAGGAAATTTCATAGAATACATAACGATATCATGAACTCATTTTGAAAAAAAAAAAGACAGTATATACAGTTTATTTAGCTGCGTAAACATATTTTTTCCAGAAACACAAAATAAGCATGCCGCTACTATGTCAAAGAAATTGTGGGGCACTTACATGGTATGGCGATTGCCAGGTGTTGTCGTCCTCTGGAAATAATTTGTGAGGATAAAAAGAGAGCTGACGCGCGCAGCTGTTTTGAACATATTAAAGCTGCCTTTAATTTGGCGGGAAGTTCAGGCGCTGATGATAATGAGAAAGAGTTGATTTGGTATTCCCTGAGCTAACTACAATGCCAAAATGGAACAAACGCACTGATAACTCGTCACACTTATCCACTTCGATAATTAACCTGAAGGGAAACGGAAGCACCAGGTTGTCATTGAATATGAATTATTGAAAACTCGATCACGAACTAAGACACGGAGAAGAAAGGAAGCTGCATTTGTGTGGCGTTGACACGGCATAAGCAGTATGCAGAGCTAAACAGTGCTAGATTCGCCTTCTTAGTTGTAGTGGTCAAAGTTGTCCGAATATATTGTGCTACCGATCTACTGAATGCTTCTTGCCCATCTATGGCAACCGAGAACTCTGATATCTTAGGATTTGTTGCGAACAGAGTCGCCGGAATTCGTTGACCGTCAGATAGCATACGCCGAAGCCTTTCGATGTTATTGTACTGAAAGCCAACTGCGCTGCCTTATATAGAAAAGGCGAAACACGCTAACCCGTTTGAGGCAGAGTTGCTGGTTTTGCGAAGGATTACGTTTGATGATAAAAGTAATTAGGGATGCACTGCCGGAGACGTGACATCGTTCCGCCAGGAACTGCTGTTCTAGTTCCCCCCGCAAGGCCTATGGTGGCACAGGCATAGACATTTTAGTTATTTAAGTAGAGTTCGTGAATCCAGCATTCATAAGGAATACTCTACAAGAATCTAAGACCTACATTCTGTGATTCTCATGTGCGGCTTCAAAAGCATAATTTGTGTTTAATGTCTACGGACAATCCCCGACGCATTCCTGATGCCCTTACGACACGGTAAGACAAGGCACTCCCCCAAATCATATACAAAACACGTGGGCATTGCGGAAATGATCAGGGAAATTCTTATCAAAATTAATTCAAAGGTGTCGCCGAGCACATGAGCAGCAAACCGCTAACATAGAAGTTTGCGGTGCTTAAAGACCCAAGCCGATGAGCGTGATACAAGAAGCGATAACGCTTAACGAGATTATTCGATGGGAACATACGCTTAGAAATGGTGATGGCAGTGTTGGCAAGGCATCCATCCGAAGACCGTTTTGGGAAAGTTGAAGCAAAATTGTCTACATCAAATTCGTCAATCAGTGTTGCACCAAAAATGGTGTTCTGTTCCCGTTTCCGTAATACAAACAGTGTTTCGCATTTGCTCCAGCGAAGCTCACCATGCCTCTGACCTGTTGAAGATGCGCCACGAACTTTCCGTCAACGGATTAACTGTAAGTTATGGTCGTGCTGTACACGAGAGCACACGCACTATCGCCTCATTGCGCACTATGACGCCTAAAGCCCGTGCAGGTTCCCTATATGCCAGGTGTGAGTAAAGCGTGGGTTCTCTGGAGAGGTTTCAGAAAATAGCCACACGGACGAAGGACACAAACACGCAGACACTGCTGAGAACTGGTGTTTATTTAAACACTCAGCAGAATATACCGGGTGTTCAAAGTTAAGCTTTATGGTTTTCTTAAAATTCGGCACTGGGGAGAACATGAAAACCGCCTTTGCAGATAACATATATATTCAGGGGGACACAAAGTGAGAATACAATTATCACTGTCAGGAGCCTATTAACCTCAGATTCAATAATTAGATTTTTAGTGACTGCAGCAAGCACGCATGTTTATATTGAAAAGTTGAAGGCAGTCGCGTTTATACAGAGTTCATTTAGAAGAATTTTTCTAGCATGTCTGTGCTCCGAGATATCCCACTGCAAAGTTTAATTGTCATTTCCATTATTACGCACGCAGGGCGCTGTGGATCAGCGCAATGTTCCTCCCCTATGTTACGAACAGTCATTGCTTGCTATCACCAGCCAGTAGCAAAAGGGTAACCGCTATCATCTTTGCCTGTGCCTTCGACCCGTTATCAGACTAAACGACGCACGCAACTGCCACGGCCCACCGGGGAGGAGTTTGCGCCACTGCTGACTGTCTTGCATGCGTAATCACGTAAACCACAATTAAACTTTGCAGCGGGATATCTCGGAACACAGACATGCTAGAAGAATTCTTCGAAGTGGAAGTGTGTATAAACGCGACCGCCTCAAACTTGTCAATACAAGCATGCTTTCTTGCTGCAGTCAATAAAAAGTTAATTATTGAATCTGAATTGATTGGGCACCTCACAGCGATAATTATTGTCTCATTGCGTGGTCCCCTGGATGTATAAGTTATCTGCAAAGGTGGTTTTCATGTTCTTCCCAGTGCTGAATTTAATAAAATCATAAAGCTTAACATTGAACACCCGGTATAAGTGCGGTTTCCTACAGTTCAAAACTGGTGGTCGATGTACTCTGGGAATGCGCAAGGCACGAGAGGCCACGAATACGGACGACGCAAGCTGAAGGACCCTCTGAAGTGGCGCGCCTTGCTGAGCGATGGCAAGCCGCCCTCCTTAGCGAGGTCTACCAAGACCAGGAGTGGGCCGTCCAGCGGGCCAGGGCTGTCGCCGAGGAACTCGGTAGAGGTTCCTCGAACGGTGGATCTTTGGTAGCCTAGCCCCGGGCACAACCATTGGGCAAAATAAAGTTTATTCAACTCAACTCAAGTTTGGAGAGGTTAGACAAGAATAAAAAGTGTCTTTTTTCTTTCGTGTTTCTTTTTCTTCTTCCATGCGTCTAATTTGTGCTGTAACCATTCAACATGCCAGATCACCATCTTGCCCAGACGCAAACTCATCTAATGATTCTTCGAAGTTTCGACGTGTGCGTGTCGTAGTGTTCCCGAATGCAAACTGCAGCATCAACTGGTGAATGTGACGAACAAGTTTAAGAAAGAAAAGTTTTCAAGAGTTGTCTATATAATCTCCTGTGCAGGCTGTAAATGCAGGCTGTAAATATATTTAATTGCTTAGAGGGCAGATTATTAAAGACGGCTAAAAGGCCGTATGAGTGACGTCAGAATGAACAACGCTGTCTCCAACGTACTTGCGGAATACGTGGAAACTTTTAATCAGGAGGTCCACTCGTCTAACGAAAAGTATAATCGCAAAATAAAGACACTAGTGTGCTTGCCAGTATCTGGGATAGAGTCATATCGATACTTTGAGAAACGCGTGTACATGATCGAAGGAAATCTCTCACCAGGGGTACGCCATATTTGCTGGTCAAGAGCTAAAAAAAACATAACTTCGCATCATCGGGCCACTTTCATTTCAACAAGGGTTCCTTAGGATGAAGAAACGTCTTTTAACATCTTAAGGTGATTTCATTCGTCTTCGGCGTTTTTGTGTTTTTCGTTTTTCATCTTTCCTCGAGACCACGCGAATTGTCGCCGAACCATCCATTGCAACATTGAAAATGCAGGACAAAAAAGAGAAGCTGTGTGCTGAAGAAGGAAAAGGAATCAAGGGTTGTGGCAGAGTATACAGAGCGTGCATAACACGCTACTCAGCAAGGCGGTTCCTGCCCTGTAGAAGATAAACCATCTTGTCAAAAGATGGCGCCAGCGTCATCTCTGTTGAGCATTTTTTTCTTCATGTTGTCAACGAAGCCGCATTCCCAGTGTGCAACGATTCCTGGACTTTCTACTTTAAAAAACGCGTTTTGCGATACAAGTTTGAACCTGATTTGCATGTTTTCTTTGCTATGCTCGCGGTTAACTGTTTGTGATTCACATACCTGGTTTAGCTGAAAATTAAAAACAGCTTTATTGCTACTGTCAATAAAATTATCTGCCACAAAGTTATCCTTCAATACTATACCACAAGAACCATCCGCACTTACACTTCACAATAACAAGTGGCAACCAGAATACTTCGAATGATTTCGGCAACATGAAATCACATGAGAACAGTGCTGATGATTAACACTCTCGCGTTTATGCACACACAGGTACCTAGTGAAGTTCTGTCCGAACTGCTTTATAGCCCTGGTTTTGTTCAGTGAGTGGGCATGCAATATGTCCTAAAGGAAATAGCTTAGTATGTTACAGTTTATACATGAAAATGCAACGCTTCTGTCGTTATAATTCCAGTGTTTATTTTCGTTTGGTTGTCCTTCTTAATGTATATAATAATAATATTTTCCTGGGATTTAATGTGCAACATCATGACATGGTTAAGAGGCACGCCGTCGTGACGGGCATCCAAAAATTTGACCATCTGGTGTGCTCTAACGTGCGCCTAAATAAAGTTACACGGGCCTCTAGCATTTCGCCTTCATTGAAATGCGACCGCAGCTGCCGGAATTGAACCCATGACTTTCGAGTTAGTAGCCAAGTACAGTAACATCTGCACCACAGTGCTGGCTACTCTTAATATACATGCCGATAAATATTTCTTTTCATGTCCGCTGCGGCGGTGTAGTGGTTATGGTGCTCGGCTGCCGACCAGAAGGTCGCGGGTTCGCTTACGGCCGCGGCGGTCGCATTTCATTGGCGGTGAAATGCTAGAGGTGCGTGTATGGTGCGATGTCAGTGCACGTTAAAGAACACCAGATGGTCCAAATTTCCGGAACCCTCCACTACAGGCGTCCCTCAATCATATCGTGGTTTTTGGACGTAAAACCCCAGGTATTATAATAATAATAATAATAATAATAATAATAATAATAATAATAATAATAATAATAATAATAATAATAATAATTATTATTATTAGTATTATTATTATTATTATTATTTATTACATAATACCTCAATAGTCTGCTGTTGGTTTCGTTTGCATGAGCCTAGCAAATAATCATGTTGTGTTTGGTTCAATGCATTAAGTGCCCTTTGTGCTACAGCCACAAACGTTTGTACAGCATTTTAGGATTAATACTTCCCTTTCTTGATACATAAGTTGTTAAGGACACAAGCGCTTTCACCAAGTTTATATACAGCGGATGTGTCCTTGATTAAATGAGAAAACTCATCTGTAGGAACATTTATCTGTGGTCACTAAGCACCGAGTCATTGCACGTCTACATGAGCGTTAGCTGTATTACTATACAATAGGCTCCTTAACTAGCGGTCCGCGAGTGCTTTCCCATCCGTGTAGCTTTGCCGATAGGCAGCGCTTGATATTCTTCGAAACAGTAATACAACGCTAACTATGCGGCCAGATGCATTGTTAAGCACTTCAGAGTGGCTGAGCCACTCTGAACGTAACCACTTTGTGACGTAACCATGTAACGTAAGTCAGGTTTTCAAAAAAAAAATGCAATAAAAATAAACGCACTCAAATAATGATGATTCACATGTCGTCTTTGTAAAGGTGAACAAGCCGTAACGCGCAGTCGCTCCTCCTCAACAAGAGCAGCAGCTCTTTCTCGCTCTTTCGTTTTGGAAAATGCCTGTTTTTCTGGGCAGACATAGGAAAAACAGATGTGAAGTTTTAGCAGGTGGTCAAAATGACGCACTGTTGTTTTCACGCATGCATGCAGCCACCGATCAAGCCCTTCACATTTATTACAAAAACAAGTAATAAGACATTCGGTTTACGCAACTTATTCTACTGGCTTTGTAATACATGTTTAATTTTGTGCAGCTCTGTAAGCGTGATGAGAAATTGTAGAAATAAAAATATGTCGGAGGAGCCGACGTCCTCTCGAAACGTTTCGTAAGCAATTCCAATACTTCCGTATGTTTCCTTAAGATCATGCGGAATGTTATAGCAAATATATTTATAAAAAATATGTGGATTTCGTAATGGAATATGTTGAGTTACACTGTTTGTCAGCGCATTAATTGCTTTCCTTGACATGGTCTTTGTGTAGAATTTGCTTGTATGCAATCTAAGCGGTAACTTGCTGAGAACCTATCTGAAAGCGCTTTTCTTTCAGGCATTTTTTTTTAGCCACAAAGGTCAAGGTTTATCTCCCTGACCAATACACAATAACGTTACATATGTGATCTTTACGGCACCTAAAATAGGCCTTGTTATGTACAACATGGCTGAATTCATTTATGCGGTTTAACGTATCAAGGTGACTCAAGCTACGGCAGATCTCCGGATAATTCCAATCACCTAGGGGTTATGCGACCGGCCACTGGCATCGCACGCTACACGAACCTCTAGCATTGCGCCCCTCGATCGAAATGCGACAGCCGCCGTTCGCACCAAACCACCGTCCTTCGGATCAGCGCCGATCCACGTCAGGATCAGCACAGAGCACCGTGACCACTCTGGCAACGATGAGGCGCTAAGAAGAGTGCCTACCTTTGACTCTTGTCCGTAATAATGTAACTTGTGTATAACTCCAGCCAATGCATGCGATTCAAATCGTGATCGCACACACATAGGGTAATCCGAGTGCGAATACAAGCCACGGCTAACCGTGAGGTAACGCTTTTGCTCCAGTAACTGCAAGGAAAAGAAATACCTGTTAGAAAACAGCAGTGGACATCTGCATATATCTTGCCTACCTGGTGTCAATATTAAGAGTGCGCTCAAACGAGAAGTGACACTTCATCCGCAAAGTTGTTGCTCAACGTACATGTATTCAAGGGCCTTGCTGGAAGTCTATTCCATTGTTACTTAACGTGGTGGTGCGTGTTGTCTCCATATGTGCAAGTTATAGTTTGGGGCAGGAACTGAATCACATAAGACGCTATATCTTTCGGCAAGTTGGTCTTCATTGCAGCTAGGTCGTGTGTTTTGTAAGCTGTAAGCCATGATCGTGTATAGATGACGTTTTTTATTAACCTATCGCTGCATTGGAGTCTCTAAGTAGTTGTGGGAGCCACAATATCCTCACACAGAGACGTCTGGAATGTACAGAAAATATCTCCGATAGTGTCCACCTTCCGGAATCAATTGTCCGTAATGCGCATCCTTTTTGCTGATGCTATGAAGGGCAGAGAAACTGGTAGGCGGACGATGAACACATCAGCGAAATTTCGTACTTCGGCATAATTATGTCCAAAGTGTGAGAACGGATTCAGTTCTTGAGCAGAGTCCCCCAAAGAACGTTCTCGTCAACGTGCAGCTGCACAAGAACTGATGTGCACCGCTGTGTCGTTTGTTTGACTTTCCTTAGCAATGAATGTCATTAGAGCCGTGCTGCGAGAAGCGCAATATGCTGCATCTGGACTTCCAGTATGCATATATTAAGCTTCATCAGGCCCACGAAGAAGTCCATTGTTTCACGGTGGGGGGGGGGGGAATTTTCACAGCCGTTCTGTAGCACAGTGGAATAATTTTCTCATGGCAATACTGAAGCCATAATCTGTGACGGGTACCACTTATGTGCTTCGCGTATCAAACAGAACACGTAGTAGAGCTAAGCATTTATGCGGCGGGCATAAAATCCAGTGGTGCTCAATCAGTGAGAAGGGTTTGAGTTATTGTGACACCATCATAAGATGGTATCATAAATTCGCAAAATGATGACCAAGATATGTGACGCAGCCATTACGTCATCGCGCATCGTCTCTCGGTTTAGTGTAGATCGATCCCGCGAACACCGTTCATCACTACATCAGGTGCCGAAAGCTTCCGGTAGGATGTGGATCAATACAGTTGACCAAGAAAAAAATGAAGAATAATAAGTGGTACAACTGGAATAAGAAGCTTCAAGTAAGCATTCAATGAAGGGGACAGCTACGTGAAAAGGCATTCGCCTTCATGTCTCATAAGATGAAGCTAAGAGCCTCGGCAATTTTTAATTTCAACCTGTGAATAAAGTGGAGCTCATTTTTAATGTTTATTATTTGGTTTTCCTCACACAAGTCATCTACCCTCTTCATCTCTTCAATATTACCCGTCTGAATTAGCGATTGTTAATTGACTGACATTTAAGGTTAGCGTTCCTCTCGCCCTAACTTCCCGACTGTGTAAGTAAACAACGTAATATCATCAAAAAGCTACAGAAGTGTGAAGCAACTATCAGGAGCTTTTTTAACTGAGTACTGATTGGGAGCTACACGGCAAATCAAAATGTGGTTTGTTAGAAAATGAAACACCAAAGTTGAAGTATGTGCCTATTTGATTGACATTTTCACCCTATAAATGTATAGTAGTAACAAAACTCGGGCTTCAGTCGTTGGCAGCAGCACGTCAGAAAACTTCATAGTTACATCACAGATCACAACAGGAACTCGAGAATACGCATTGATATTATCCGGCCAGTTTCTATCTGTTTGATTCAGAATTATGATTTAGAACGTCGTGATTTAGAATTATGTTACTAAGTTCATGTTTATGTCCTTGTGTTTTCCCAAGTATCGGGGAGGCGCGTGTTCCCCTCGAGTATCAACCATCACTTTTCTCCCGAGCCTTCCGTCATCTTTGTGATGGCATAAAATTGAATAGACAATTGATTTCAATATCCACTAGTTCTGCGTTGTGACACAAGGAATATTGACAAGATGTACAAAGTACGCCGAAGGCTAAAGAGTATTCCCATTCACAGGTGGTGAAATAGTGTTCCAGAGCATGGCGTCTCCTCTTCGTACTCATGCGACATTCTGAGTTTATGTCTTTTCTTTGGACGGTAAAGCGGCACAACACTGGAGAGAGAGTGCGTTTTAGATGCGAAGCAGCTCTTTGACTCACGTGTGTAACGCCGTACGTTACGTGCGTCCGTACCAATGCGCCGCAACGCGTTCCCTCGCCGTAGGTGTTGGAGCGTTGCCAAGTAAGTCACGCCACAGCTGCGCGTTGACGTCACGCTCCACTCGCACGCTTCCCTCGCAGGTGCGCGCTGACGTCACTCTCTCCCTCACCCGCAGCATGCTCGCGGCAGCGCCCGCAGCTGCCGGCTGCTCCGCCCGCTCGCAACACCTCTGACCCGCCTCCCGTGTCTTTGCGTTTCAAACAAACGTTTACTCGAGTAAACGCTGCACCGAGTTTCGCTTCAAACCGTTCTTCCAGCACCCGCGTCGACGCCCGTTTCAACCGGGTTCAACGCCGTGCGCACCGCTGCTGCTTCGCATCCCATCAGGGTTCCCTTCGGGGAGATGGTCCAAGTTTTTTTTTAATCCCCGAGAAAAACCGTACGTCTCAACGAGCGGACAGCAGTCACTGCTTTCGCTATCGACTACTGATTACTTCTTCACTTTACAGTACACGTTTGCTTGTCCTAATGGGACAGAATGCGCTAGCGATTACACACTCGCATTTGCGGCAGCTGATTACAGTATGAGGTTTCGCTATATCAAACGTTCACTTGAGGGGAACGTGTTGCGCGAGGTAAACTTGCCATCTTCGTGTCACGAGGTACTTTGCCTTATGCTTTGTACAAGAGAATCACAATTTGATGACTTACCTTTCTCACTAGCTTCACCTGGTTCTGATAGTTATGTGTGAAGTTCTGCCCATGCTCTAAAAACAGGCATAAGAACTGTCATTACAAAACTTTGCAAATGTGATGCAAAATATACAGCAGTGTTATTCACATTTACTTACGCTTCGCTATATTAGTGCAACCAGAAATTTTTTTCGCCGAAATAGTGGGGGGATTCATTGATACATTATGCATGTTCCTGAGAGTGGTTCTTATGTTTGCCTATAGATATACATATACAGATGCAACATTTAACATTTCCGGAAGGGGGGGGGGGGGGGAGCTCCAAACCCCCTCCCCTTCGCCTGGCTAAGCCAGTGCTTCATTAGGCTAGACGCATCGTTCGTACGTAAGAATAGTTAAAATTCTGCTAAAGGAAGTCTGCTGCCGGCATGAATTGATAAAAGAGCTTTACGTTGATATTTGCCGCATCATCATTACTTGAATATAGTAATATTTCAAAGAATTTTTAATTATAAATTACTGAAAATGATTTTCATGCAATGAAAGTTATATTTAACTTGAGAACATAACGTCATATTCCTCGGTTTGTTAACATCTGAAATTTCGAGTGCATTGAATCGTGTATGTACTGTCGGCCGCAAAAGTTTGCGGGATCTCCAGCGCGTGGCGGAGCGGCGGAAAACTACATTGCTGCGCCGCCTACCGTGACGCGGCATAGTGTCGAGGTTATCTGTCACGGCTTCCGAGATTAGATCCAGCAACGGCGCATTGTCTAAACGTGCCGTTGCCAATCGCCGCCAGGCCGCGGACGATAGCCTCAACACCACGCCGCGTCACGATAGGCGGCGCAGCGAATGCAGTTTTCCGCCGCTCGGCCACGCGCTGCAGATCCCGCAAAGCTTTTGCGGCCGACAGTACATTCCAATGTACTTAGAATGCATGCTTGAGTGCGCCGCTGGCAACCGTCTTCCATCTCAATTTGGGAAGTGGTGGTGAGGAGCGTCGATTAGCCTTTCAAGTATAATTCCTGGATAGTGTTAATGGCAGCGGGTCCTTCAGTTTGCTTCAAAATCTCCTTTTCACGAGATTCTTCAGACACTTCCATTAAAACATGAAATTCGCATGCTATTCAGTCTTTTTTCAGGCTCTCAAATTTTGTCGAACCTATTCTTTCCAACTGCGCAAGCAACACCTTTGTTCAAACAATAATAATTTCACCGGTCTTGCGTGCCAAGGCCAAAAAATGACTAACATCGTCGCCATAGAGAAGGGCTACGGATTAATGTTGACCCCCCTCGCGTTCTTTAACATGTACCTAAATAAAAATTTTGCATTTCGCCCTCATCAACATGGGCCCGCCATGTTGATGAGGGCTCATATTATCAGTAATGAAATCACCACTCCTGACCAATTTACAGCCATTGGCTACGCGGTGTTTCGCATTGACGTGATAGTTGGGAAATGCACCGTTTCACCGAATATTCATTGACAACAAGCCGGTCATTTTAGAGGAAAGTATACTCACTGAACTGCCCGTAAGAAACCAGCGCCGATAAGTGCATTAAAAGAACTAGAACATACAGATTTTTCATGTCAGATATTTCGAACGCAGAATACGCATCTGGAAAGAACAATGTGAGCGGGTTTTACCTGTAGGACAAATAGACTGCGTATTTCTTGCGTTGTCTATGACGTCCTTGTTGTTATAGTTTATACCCGGCCGGCAATGAGACATTGATTAATGGGTTGGCAATAACACAGACACTGATTATTAGATATCGTAACGCTTACTGTTGCGCAACCTCTATAAAATATTTTTCAAACATAGTATGCAGACACTCGCGTAATAGAGTGAAATATTTGTATTAACACGCACGTGCATTTTTCATAATAATAATAATAATAATAATAATAATAATAATAATAATAATAATAATAATAATAATAATAATAATAATAATAATAATAATCAGATCCGCGCGAGCAGTTCAATGTGCCGTGTAATTTATCTATCTTTTACCAATACGCTTGCGGGCTTCGTACTACAGCACTAGAAATTTTCTGTGATATAATTTCGTCCCTTTCTCCAGCTATTGTGATTACCGAAACTTGGCTAGGCAGCGAAATTCACTCGTCTGTCTATCTTCCGCTCAACTAGAACACGTACCGCAGTGAGCGCTGCTTCACTGAAACTCCACAAGTGCTGCAGTGTTTATGGCTAATGACATGAAAATGGCTAATGACATACGGCTAATGACATTGAAACTATGCCTGTTTGTATCTGGTTATAAATTACCCTTTACCGCAGTGAAAAAAAATATTCATTGAGTATTTCAACGTGTCGCCTAACATTTCCCTTGCCTCGCATCAAGGGGTCATCTCTTTCAATCCAAGAATAATGCATTGTGTCGATGGGCGCATAAGGATTGTTCTTGTGACTTTAATTTAACCTGTAATCGATTACAGCTCATATTGTTTCATTGAAATAATAAACAAAGGAGTAGCAGCATGTTAACCAATTTTGAGGAGTTTGATTCTCCTCGGTGGTATAATGGGGCCAACGGTTCGTGTGGTAACATCTTAGACCTGTGCCTGTCGAATAATGAACCTGTACAACCCTCCTATTTTGATATCTCTCTCATTCGCCCACACAAATGCTAACACTCTTCTGAGTATGTCATAAAACAGAGCTCCTCTAGCGGCAGTGCATCACTGGATGTATGACCAATAGGGGAGCTCCGTACGATAAGTAGCTGGCTTATACCATGACTTGTCTAGAAGTGATTAGTCATCGGTAGCCCAAGAAATACCAGTGCTGATGATGAAGTCAACAAGTTTACTGATGGTATCTCGTTTCATTTCTCAATACATACCCAGCAGCGTTAAATAACATTGGTTACAAACTGACCTTTATAACTGCGCAAAAACGCTATTGTAGAGATTGAGAGCATGGAAGATCTAGAAGTGCTCCCCATGTTAAGGGGAAGGATGAATTTCAGGTGGGCGTTCCAACCCTCTCTAAACACCTGTAGATGAGGGATCAGAAGTCGCATACTGCACTAATAAAAGCGCAAGTGACCGGGCGTAATATTTTTGGTAGTTATGCGCATACCAAACCAGGAAAAGAGATTCATTTAACAGCGTCAATAAATTGGTATAGGAAGCCAAGCTCTTGCTTGCTGCATCGCTACTCATTTTTCAATCGTGTATAAGTCCTCAGATACCGATACATGCAAGAGTCAGCCGTGCAGGCAGTTTCTCTATCTAGTGCTGTGTAATTGCTAAGGCTAATCTGATAATGCGTGATAATGCGTATGATAACACGTACGCACTTGTCTCTGCTCCAGTAACAGTTTACAAAGGTAACAGTTTACATCAGCACTTTCATTGTCTGATGACGTGCACGACAGTGATGCAACAAAAGTCTGGTTTTCATATGGGGAAAGCGTGTTGATTTTTTTTTATACTACAAATGACTGCTGCCTTCCGTCGTTCTATAGCATTGCCTCACAAATGCTCAAGGTAGTGTAACAACAAGCCATGAGATTTTTTTATGAAATTATACGACGTAGATGTAAGGCTCGCCGTCTGAATTAATTTCAAACATCTAGGTTACTTAAAGCATACCTAAATCTAAGCGCACGGGTGTTTCTACGTAAATTTTAGCCCCAATGCGAAATTCCGCACAGAAACTCCGTTTTTTTCCCTTCCATGGCATATCACTTTCTGTTTTTCATGGGACAGTTTAGGTACCAAAATGCCATATTTTACTTGATAGAAATATTTATGTGTAGTCGGACCACCACCACTGAAGCACAACTAAAGCTCACCGCATTACCGATAAAGTGCAGCGCCGCAGTTATACGCGTAACAACAACGCTAAAGGCCATAGCCTAAAGCCTCGTTTTTTTGTTTTCCACCGCGCCACTCAAACGCTGAAATTCACACACTATTTAATGCTCGTCATGTTTGGGACTAGGCCAAGGGCACTTTACGATGTGCTTCAACCAGAAAGCGGCACCCACACCGAAATGATCCTTGTGGACGTAGGGGACGACTACACTACACAGAACTTTCGAAAGCTTCACTCATTTAATTTTATTACAGTGCATATGCCGCCGAGCAAGGCGAAATGTTTCTGTACGTCGTGTTAGCTGCACGTACAACCAGTTAAATTTGCGCTGACGTTACGGAAGAAACGGCCCTTTGAGGACGCGCATGACGTACGTGCACATGCACACAGGGCGTGGCTAGCAGACTACGCGGGGAGCAATCCACACTAGGCGCGCTTCATCCAGTAGCCGCCAGGTGGCGACTACGCTCGATCTCGTGGCCAATTCTTAAGTAATGAACCGACTGCATATGATAATTACAAGTGTGGAAGTTTGTAATAGTTAGTTGAAGTGCGGTGTGGTGATAAGGATACTGCAGAAACCATTTAAAGAAGGATAGTATAGGGCAAAAAAGTGTTTTAATACTATAATAGTGCCACTGCTTTATTATTACGGATGGACTGTCAGTGTCTGCACATTTTGGAAATATACTAAGCTCGTTTTATAACAGCGGATATTTTCAGGAGCATCTCTCATGTTGATATGCAGCCTTTTTTTTTTTTTTGCTTCACTTAGGGCTTAATACCTGCGACTTAAGAGCCACTCAAGCTAACACAGGAATTGCTAGGAGATGATGAACTTAGCTTCCATTTCTTCATGCCTTCTATGTCATCCATGTTTGTTCGCTGCCTGTGCAAGCCAAGCAATAGCGTCCGCGCTTCTCCTACAACTACACCCATTCATAATTAGCTAAACAAAGTGTAAGTAACATTCGCCCCGTAACGCTTTAATACCCCGTCCGCATGCAGTGTCAAAATATAAAATATTGTTAGCAATATACAGTAATAAAAATAGTATGTGCCTTAACCAATTATTTTCATGCCGACGAATCTCTCGTGACGGAGCGTTCTGTTTCCATGAATTCGTGGTTACTCAGCGATGTAGAGAAAACTGTTATTTGGGGCATTGAGGTGTGGAGAGCATTTCACGCAACACATACGTTCGTTATAAAAAATAAATCAAACAAAAGCATAGCATTTTAAAAACGGAAACGCCAGGAACGGAAAACGTATGCAATGTCAAATCCCTGTAGTACGGTAAATCATTAATATTAGTGCAATGTTTAGTACAAATAAAATAATTTACGTACTGACACGTGACACGACGACCACACAATCGAAACGTTGCGGCGTGGTAAACAGCTATCGTTCGCTGCATTTAGTCGGCGTCAAGTTCTGCCCTTATCCCCAGAAGAACTCGTTCACATCCGCTAGGCACGGCTTATCTGGTGGCTTTCGCCTCTCGCCGCCCCATACAGATAGCGTGAAGGGCAATCGTGCTCGGCGCGTTTGATCGCCGTGGTCTGCGCTTTCAAAAACACGCGATACTCGCCTCGCTATCGTCCGTGCGGACACTGCGGAGCCATGTCGACGTGGTTATTCTCTGCCAAGAATAGCGTACCCTGTTCAGAAGTATTTGTCTAGGCTAACGCAGATACGCAGTGCTCGCTAGAGGAGGCATCGCTCTCTGTAACCTGTTTCTTTGATCTGCATTTCTACATGGTCATTGCAACTTCAGTATAGCCACTGTATCCACACCATATGACGTTTCTTTTATTGAGATGCCTGAGCTGTCGCGCGTTGTAGTACTTCGCGGGATCCAACGAGGAGTCGACTGGCGACCGACGCAGCTGGCCGATCACCTCCCCTCGGCTCTGCGGGCTTGCAGTTTGTGCGGTGGTGTGGAGCCGATGACGACGACGCTTCCCTGCTCGCACGCCTTCTGCGACAATTGCCTGCGAGCGAGCAAGGCTGAATCTGACGACGGTGAACAGCTTTGCGTGCTGGATGGCCGGCCGTTCGTTGGAGAGGAACATATAATTCGGAAGAAATGTTCGACGAAAGATGCTGCATCTATAAAGGTGGGTTCCAGATGCGCTAGTCAAGAGCAGTATACATTTAAAGTTTGCATGTCTGTTATATTTTGGAGCAAGCCAACTGCTATGTACGGACAAAAAAGTTCAGTTCGGTGGGTTTTTTATGGCGCATTTGAAGGCTTTGCATAGCTTTCAATAAAAATTATTAGCCGGTATAATACACAGCAAACGCGTTTGAGCCTTTTTGGGAGTTTTGGGCCCGGCTCTTAACTTGCATCCTAAAGGTACTACGCAAAACCCCCCTACCAAAGGAGGTTTTAAGGGGGGTACACAGGGCAAGATGGCGGTGCCTGTTGAAGCGACAGCTGTCCACTTCGAATCTTTCTAGCCGTCGGCCTGCATTATTAAACTCATTCATTCCCAAATAATGCTGGTATTTGATTTAGATTTGAGTAATGAGGCTTCGCTAAGCATATACTGCCGATAAAACAGCTCCGTTTTCGAGATACACAGTCGATTTGCGGTGCAGAAGGCTTAACGAGGCTTAACAAGCAGACTCTTTAGGAGGTAACTTTGGTGTTTTTATTTAACTAATTTCGGGGGCTTGGACGGAGTTCATTGGGAGTTTTTCTGCTTCTTTTGAGAGCTTTTAAAACGCCCCTTTATACGCGGACCGAGAGAGGGCGAGAAAAAAAGGTATTTCAGGCACTATACTAGCGTTTTAGACACATTTGTTGCAACTATTCATCGCTAGGACATATTAGAAAATGGACATTGATGTATTCATGCACAAACATGACATATGCATACAAGCACACACGACACAGGAATCGAACTCGCGACCACAAGCACTGAAAGCAAACATTATATCCATTACACCACAGCGCCACCACTAGCTTACGTAGTTTTTCACGGGGGTATATATCTACAAAGCGGCTACTAACCCGTCGGCGACACCTCTAACTTTTGTTCTCGTAGCATCGGCATCTGTTAGCGCTTTCGCAAGGCCAGATCATAAACTCAGGGGCGTCACGAAGGCCAAGGTAAACACCTTCAGCTTCGAACTATTCAGTTCGGGGTGTCGTGCCGCTAGAAAAATTGTAAACGTGTGCCCTCTTGAGTACTTCGACACTGTTTCACTCGTCCGAAATTCGTGGATACCAGCGTGACAAAAGGTATGCTCAGATGGCCGAAGATATGTGCATTCCATGGGCGTATGATGTGGAGCTATTTTCGTTGTTTCTGCCGCGAGCTGCACGCGTCTCATGGCAGCGGCGTGTTCTGAGCTGTACGAGATCGCCTGTGTTTCCATTGATGGCGTCTGTGCCTCCCGCCGCACGGAAGCCCTCAGAGGCAAGGACGAAACACTGAGCAACACATCTTTATCATTTCAAAACTCTGCCGCGACTGACTGTCAGCGGCCCCTAAGCGCGAGCCGCGAGCGTGCCTGTGTCCATCGTTCTCGTCATCCACCGGCGCGCTCACCGCTACGACTCGCATAGCATATAAAAGTTACTCACGCAGATGCCCACAAGCTTGCGCAGGGTGCCTCTTCAAGTGGAAGGGGTGGGGGGGAAGGGACGAAGGCTCGTCGCTGTGCCCACCCTCCCTATAAAGTCAGTGCACGGGGCAGACTCCCCCCCCCCTCCCCCGTGTGCACGCCTATGCAGATGCCCGAGTTACATGGACATTGTAACGCGCCTACACTAAGTGCACTCTCGCGAGCCAAACTCAGGTGCAGCAGCGCCTTCAGAGTAGCTGAACGATAATCTACATCCACAATTAGCACTTGTTCGCAACTCGCACTTTCGTGGCGCACACAGTGATTCTCTAACTCAAATTCAGTATTTAGTCGCTTTCACACTCGGAGACTACCTACGATCTTACTACCTACAACCTTACTAATTAACCTTCATTGTTAAACATCACACAAATGCATTAAAGCGAACGCGTAAGCATGCCCCAATGTCAAGTACAACCACCACAAATTAGCGGTGACAGGTCTCCCGTTAAATAAAAAAGTTAATGCACATGCACTTCGCCCTTGTGAAAGTCCATGTGTATGTGGCACTCCTCTTGCACAGATGATGTAGCAAGAATAAAAAAAATGTAGTATTGCCGTCTTCTTCAACGAAACAGCCGTGATAAGAATGATAAGAAAAACCGTGTTCGCAATATTTTATTGGAGTCAAAACAGTAGCAGTTCTCATGTCAGTGTAAGCATATGTGTATTTCCATCTTCTTGCACAGAACCTGCACCCAATACAAAACACTAAGAGCGTATACAGTACAGCCCAAGCACTATATATAATTCACAACAGTAAAGCAACATGAAAGTAGTGTGGCAAATCTCATCATAATGCACACCGACATGTGCACTTCACAGTGCTAGTATGTAAACACGATCCAGAGAAATGGGATCTACAAGGAACTTGGTGTCAGCCTGCACATGAAGGCAACTAAGTACAATAAGGCTAGCATTACTTTTAAGAAATATGCAACCATGCAGGGATGCATGTTGTAGATTTTAATTGAATTAGTTTGCCCTATGGCATCAAAACATGTCATACATCATCATACAGTTCTGTTTTCTGCAGAAAAGTCCTAAATAGACCTGTGGTGTTGATTGTAGATCGACTTACCACAATTTGTAAAGGCGTTCAGCTATGCCAGCTAAATGACAACATTGCATTCATATATGGCTGCACATACTTACTCACAAATATCTGAAAATGAATGCAGTTTCCTAGAAATATACTTGGGAATTCGTCGCCATTATCACACAACTGCAATATACCAATCCTTCTATTACACATAATTACTACAGCTATGTTTACAATATTCCCATGCCAGCCACTGTCATCTGCAACCTAAAAAGTTCTTCATCTTTAATTCCTCACTTCATGGCTTGCGCATAATTACCACATTGAAAGTTAATGCCACTACCATGACTGCAAAGTCAACTTGAAATTAGGCAATCACTTGCCTAAAATTAAACATTTCCTACAAGTTGTGGCTGGTGGCTTGGCATATTGGATCATAGGGCTTGCTATGCCATGTGGTTGAATAGAATTTGACCACGAATCTGTAGAGCCTGTAAAGCAGTGAGGAATTGAGTTCATCGTTAAAGTGTGGAAACAAAACAGCAACACACATAGAAAAGGGAACAGGACAACGCAGTACTAGCAACTGAAATTTAACACGTTTATGGCGTTTTTAGTCACGTTCATACTCATTCTGTGTGTGTATGGCTCTTTATTTTTTTTAATTTTTTTGCACTAAGTGTGTATCTTTCTGTGGTTTGCATTACACTTTACGTCCTCGTTAGTGTAGAGTGAGGCACAGGGGAGTGTTCCCACAATACAGTGTCTTGTACACAAACAAGTGGGTGAGCAACTCTTGCAGCTTTGCCAGAAATGTCTGCCTGAAAATAATAGAAAAGAAGTCCATTAAGCTTTCCATATCCAGAAATATGAATGTCTTGGCAAAGACTCACACTTGAGTATACTATTGCAGACCTTTAAACAGAACACGAAACGAATGCAATAGTGAGATGCTGCTAAGTAGTTTCTTGTGAACTTTTCACTTAAAGTACAGATGGCAAAAAGTACACAACTGTAATGAAATGCGAAACAGCACCACAAGTGTACTTTTCTCCTGTGTACCATCATTGGAGTAGTCTTAGCTGTCAGTGAAGTTAGCATTGTAGTGTAAAGGGGTGCAAATTTTTTTATGATTAACCTTGGAGTTAAACGCATTTCAATGGAGGCGTAACTGCTTGAGGCCCCCGTACTTAGCTTTAGGTGCGTGTTAAAGAGCCCCAGATGGTCTAACTTTCCGAAGCCCTCCACTACGGCGTCTCTCATAATCGTATGGTGGTTTTGGGACGTTACGCACCAACAGTTATTGTCACTTACAACACATAGAACACTAGCTTCTTCATCGACCACAGCTGTTCTGTTTAGGACTGAAGATTGGGCGACTTGGTATTGATTCATGGCAAAATTAAACAGTGCACTTCTAATGACGACAATAGAAGACGTGGACAAAGTACCAGCCTGTTTACCTTGTCAGAAATTGTGTCAAGAGTCCGAATACTGTGTGCTGATCATAAACACTATGGCAACAAAAAGTAAAACAAAATAACCAGAGGGAAGGAACAAGGGGATTCAACAACGAGGTTCAACAGATTCAACTGACTTATATCAATGTGATTAAATTAGCCTTGCACAAGTGACACATCACCTAAATTGCATAAATATGTAACCTTGGCAAGTTCTAGTACTGATATGTGACTAATGAAGTGACCATACCATAAAATGCATGTGCTTCAGCAAACACACTGTAACTAAGCACATGTCTTACACATCATATGGCCATCATAATGTGTCATTAACATGACTTATTCTCTCTAGCTAAATGTATACAAGCTCATGATGTCAATGCGCCTTGATATGCAATTAAACTTTTTTGTGTGTAGACGGACAAAGTGCCCAATGCAAAATTGTCGTCAAAAAGTATTCTTACTTGCCCATCATTTTACCTATATGGTGAAATAGCGTAATTTAGACAGGGACACAGAGGACAAGAAGGACACGACACTTTGCTCATCATTTTACCTATATGGTGAAGTAGCGTAATTTAGACAGGGACACAGAGGACAAGAAGGACACGACACTTGAAGTAGCGTAATTTAGACAGGGACACAGAGGACAAGAAGGACACGACACTTGCTGTAGCAAGTGTCGTGTCCTTCTTGTCCTCTGTGTCCCTGTCTAAATTACGCTACTTCACCATATAGGTAAAATGATCAGTCACCAACTAGCCCAGCTTTCAACCTTATTGAACTTTATTTACTTGCTCATAATCTGCGCATGAGAACAGAATAAATAGAAAACAAATCTGGCCTTAATGCACGTTTTACCACATGAAAGAGTGATAACAGCTGTCTTTTTTTTTTTTTTTGTTGTTGCTTAAGTGTATACTCCCTGGAAGCACTGCTTCATTCATGCTTTATCGCAAGCAAGGAAATTATGTCGCACAAACATTCAGTTTTAAGGCGCACTCGCTTGAATTGGCTGGCCACGCCAAGCGGTCAGCCAATTCAAAACACGTATCACACATCGTTGTTATGTGAGCTTAATGGCCTTTCTTTTTTCGCTTTTCATAGCACTTTTGACGCGACGCAATGTGCAGAACAGCACCTACTGCTGCCCAAGCGACACGGTCGCGTAAACACAGGAAACATAAGTATTACATACCATTTGTGTTCCTGAATGTGCCGCGAACGCGGCGCGCCCATCAGCTGCTGGTCGCTTGAGTCACCGGGCCATTGCCACACCATTGCGCACGCAGTGCATGTTTGCACTGTCGTCAAACCACACATTTCACGTCCCGCGACAAGAGCACAGTAAGGCTGCCGGCATGAAACGCGCACACATGATCGACGCATAGCAGGGTAGTTGAAAGGCGTCCTTCACAAAAGCGACGTTATCCCATGACGGCTTCGCATCGCTATCACTCACGCACGCCGCTGGGGCCAGCCTGCGCTTGTATCCGCTGTCATTTCGGAACTTCTCGTTGCTTCTCGCGTTTCTCGCGATTCTCTTCTCGCGTTTCTTTCTTTTTGCTTTCTTTTTTCCCCTCCGCGCGCGCTCGCGTGCGATGGTCCCTCTCATGGAGGAAGGAAAAACTCCTTCCTCCATGGTCCCTGTCTTATCGCCGCCGTTCGAAGGTCGACCCTTTCGGAGCACCCGCTTGAGGAGTGTCGCGTTTTTAGATGTGAAGCATCTTATGGCGAAGCTTAATCCGGTGGTGGTGTGCGGCGTGACCACCCTTACTGCGCATGCGCAAACCCTTTCAAAAAAATAACAATAAAAACCTCCTCTCCCCCCTCTCTCTCTCCTCTAGGCATCCCTCCCCGCGGCAACCACACCCTCACTGCGCATGCGCGTCCCCCCCTCTCTCTCCTACGCTCTCCCCTCTAGGCATCCCTGCCGCGGCGCCCACACTCCCACTGCGCATGCGCGTCCCCCCTCTCTCTCCTCTCCTACGCTCCCCCCGCCCTCTCTCGCCTCGCGAGGCCGACGCAGGCAGCGTCTGCTAGCGAGTTTCTTGGTTGACAAAACCGACTGCTCGCGCTGCACAACCGTTCACTGGCCACCCCGTATATATGGCAATGGATCTTGACCTCCATGCTGGTGCCGGTGGGAGATTTCTCCTGTGCGTTGTTGAACAATAAAAATTTTCGCAGCGTGCGCGTTAACTAAAAGCGGACTGCGGGTCTCTGTGTCCAGTCGGAGTCTTCTGTCTCTCATTGCCCATTAGCAGCGATTGGCATGTTCCAGTAGAAAACACCGCTCTATCACTGCGTGCTTTGCGCCTCCCCAGTTTTCTCTCCTGCGCAACGCTCCGATGAGCGCCAGCGTCAACGCCGCCGCCAGTGTAAGCGTTAGCGCCCGCTGCTTCACATCTACACATGGTTCCCTTTAGCGGGAGATGGTGTAATTTTTTTCTTTCGTTTCTCTTCATTATTTTTTTTCACCGAGTTTTTTCAACACCGTATCTTATTCCGTGCGTTGAGGCACGCCGCCTGTGCCCAATTCGTCATCCAAAAGGGCATACTGAGTGTGCATACGGTGCCGATAGGCCACATCGAGGGTGTACACGCTCCTACATTTAGTTTAACTTCGATTTGATGGTAAAACAACATAAGCGATGTCATTCTGTGGTCGAAATGCATCGTGAACCCGAGACCAGCGGTAGTGTGCCTTCCGTACAACAATGTGCATCAGTCGACGAGACGAAGAAATCGTTGATTAGCACAATTCATGAATTAATATATTAGGCATTTTGAGAAACACTTTCTTCGCCCGCGCAGTTGCATACATGCACGCCAGCACTGAAGGCACTATAGCTTCGGATAAAATAAAGGGAACATATGCCCGAGAAAGTGAAATAGGAGTTTTCTGTCCATGAACTCCATTTTACAAAATGGCGTCAGATCGTGAATTTACCTCCTTTCTTCCACCTTTTATCCCCCTAATTTCTCAAGGAAGTAAAATTGAGGACGCAGAACTTTATTACACCGATCTTAATACTCCCTAAGGGAGTACGGTCCCGAATGAAGGTAGTTTTAAGCCCTTAAAACGCCCAATTCGGCTAGTTTGCGTTTACAGTGTAGTATCCATGTTTCCTGCTCACACGTCTTTTTACGTATGTGCGACCTGTGTTGTCTATAGAAACTCAGCGGGCCTATTTATTTCTCCGAGGTGCCGAAAAGATCAACGTGACGTGGCCAAGCAGAACTATCTGAGGTATAAAGAACGTCACCCTTTTAGCAAATTCCCGCTACATTTGTGGAACACTTACATGCTGTAAAGTAATCTCAGAATTTCTTTTTTTTTTCTGCTGCTGAAGCCCTCAGATTCATCACGATAGGGAAAGTTCCAGAGCCATAGATATGTTATGGTCACTGCTTCATCCGCCATGGATGGCGAAGCCACTAAGGTGTCGTGCTTGATTAATTACGATGGCTCCGGCTACACTCCCTGTTTTGAAGGCTCCACTTTATTGCGATGAAATGCCAAAAAAAGCCAGCGCGCTCGGTGCAAGTTAAGTGGCACCAGGGCGCCCGTTAAAAGGTCAAAATGAAAGCCTGGAACCCCCCACTTTAAGTGCCGAGCACCCCATTTCGGAGGACTTCACAATCATGTGATTGTGAAAGGTTTTGGCGCTTAAAAGGCGTAAATTTACTTGATTCCCCGTTATGATGCGAGGTTGGCGGTAGTTCAGTGCGTGTTTTACTTCTGTGACGTACGCTAACGCTCGCGCATATTACATATCATATACCATGTGCATCTACAAGATTTAGATCTATCATGGGGAAGTTATGTAGCAAATTGGGCTAGTGGCAACACACTCATGACGGCCAGCGCAAGAAACCCACGAAAGAACGTCTGTGTCGTGTATTTTCTCGTATTTCGGGTCTTGTTTGAGCTGGAACTCATTAGTCTATCATAGGGCCTGAAGCAAAAAATAAAACAAATACTTGTAGTACCTTCTCTTAATGATGCGTTTATTTAAAACATAAAAGATTTAATTCATGTGCGCGTGTAAATAAACTAACGATTTCACTATTTCGATTGGGAACGAGTAGTGATAAGAGTTAATGCAAAACATCTTAGTAATCGTCGATTCACTGTTGAAGTTTTCTTCCTAACTCAGGGGTCGGGTTGCAAAGCATGATTACTGAATTGGACAGGGAAACAGAGGGTCTGAAAATTATTATTCAGAAAACGAAAGTAATAATGTTCAACAGTTTCGCACGAGAACAATGCTTTAGGATAGGTAGGGAAGCACTAGAAGTGGTAAAGGAATATATCTACTTAAAGAAGGTAGTGACCGCAGATCATAACTATGAAAGTAAATTAAGTAATAATATTTTTATTGATGGATTTGGACGTCCCGCCGACCAGGTCGGAAGCGTTGTCGCAGCGTGTTTCTCCTTTCGTGCAAGGCGCATTGGTACTACGAGGCAACGTGGTGCGCAGGCTACACACTGACAGCTCCGACAGCTACCGTAAACGCTGAGCACATGGCCGGCCCCATTCTTAACAATTGCGCTGAGATGCGAGGGTACTGAAACATTTATACCGACTGAGCTGTGTTGTTTGACAAAAAAAAATCACACAATACTTTAATATAAGGAGAGATTAATACTCGTTATGGTTTATTAACGCTTCAATATATCATTTATTCGTGGCCCTCCTCTAGCGAGAGTACTTTTTCTTGACAAAAAAACAGCGAAAACGCATTCGAATGAGGTCAGCTAACTCATTTGCTTGCTTAAGTCATTTTCTTTTAATGAAATTAGGCTTCCACGTGTGGCCGTAGGTCGGCGGAAATTGTGGAGCTCACTCAGACTCACTCATGAAATATACTGTGCGCTTAGGGCTCACTCGCACTTAGACTCACCAAAATTTTAATGAGCCGAATTCACTCAGACTCACACTCACGAAAAATTTCTTCAACTGGGCTCACTCGGACTCAAATTCACCAAAACATTACTCACCCGGACTCACTCAGACTCACGGCTCGATATGAGTCCGAGTGAGTCGAGTCGTGAGTCCGTTAGACAAAAATTAGCTTGTTCGACCACGAACTCAATGCTCTTTAACATCAATATTTCACTTAATCGGTGCTCTTCTTCGCGCCTTTTGATATAGTACCTTGGAATACGAGTTATGAGTGGTTTCAAACGAGTAAAAACATTTCTCTTGAAAGAGATGACAACATAAGATATATTTAATAGGAACTTCCATGGCAGAGTTGGCCCAAAGGAGGTCATGGCACCCCTCTGCGTAAGTCACACCTCTGAACAATAAATATTGAAATGGTGTATCAACCATACTGCTTTGGAATACGTGGGAGTAGACGTGAGTATAAACGTGAATCCAGGTAAGGCTGATAAAAATGCTGAAGATGAGTACATAGCCCCATAGGTCGGCAAAAAAGGTGAAACTCACAGATTCACTCAATTAATATATATTGCGGTGTCGACTATCTCAGACTCACACTCACGAAAATTTTTCCTGAACTGGACTCAGTCGGACTCACACTCACGAAATGTTACTTCAACTGGACTCACTCGGACACAAGCTCACCAAAATATCACTCACCCGGACTCAATCAGACTCAGACTCACGGCTCAATCTTAGTATGAGTGATTCCGAGTGAGTCGACTCATGAGTGAGTTCGCCGACCTACGCATGTGGCAGCCAACTAATTTCACTAATGTAAATGTCATTGGATGCAAATCACATTAGACCTTCCCGTGTGACAAAGGCATGAGACCTGTGCGCTTTCGTACTGACTCTACCCCCACATGTGCTGGCGCTGCGCTAAAGCCGCTACACTTTGACGCCGTTCACTTTGCAGACCTGGGCAAAACCTAGGCGACCTCCTTGCGCGCAACTCTGCATCGCTGTATACTCATAAAGTTGCAGGAAGTCACTGAAACATCACGATATCACTCGGATTGGGATATGGATTTTAAAAGTGGAAAAAGTCGTTTGCTATTTCTGCTTGAATCTAAATCCCATTTGAATGTTTTGTCATTCCTTGAAAAGGTTAGCTAGTGCCATCATTAAGATTAACTTATTTTATTGCTTTAATGAAGGCAATGTCATTATAATATATCAAGAGTGGTTCATACTTTCAGTTTATAGACGACAGGTCCACAGCAGCGTAATATCTCGCGCTTTAAAATGTCCGGCTCTTTCCTATGCTTTATTATCCGCTGTTCAACCGACGTTTAACTGTACTGTCGCTGAAGGCCACATATGAAGCATACATTTCAAGAGTTCTTAAGTATGAGTTTTGCTTTGCGGACTGCATTGCTTTCATATAACATTTCAGTTGCGCTAACGTGATTTACACGTAATGATTTTCTTCTAATCTTTTGCAGGTAGTGTGCTGGAACTCTTGCTACGGGTGTGATTTCGCAGGGCCAGTCTCACAGTTGCCAGAACACTTCGAAGTGGACTGTAAATTCCATCCTGCTGTGTGTCCTCGGTGCAATGTGACGATGCTACTAGCTGACCTCCCAGGTCATTATCGGACATTCTGCACGGCGGCTCTTGAATGCACCGAGCCTGCTCTTAGGAGTACTCCATTAAATCCCTCTACATCGCGCAGCACTTGGGGCGAAGATGTTGCACTCACGGCTCACGACACACTAGTCGGCTTGGAATCCAGGATGAACG
>JALIZH010011149.1:0-23897 GCA_030522465.1 Rhipicephalus appendiculatus
ACTCAGAAATTCATTACCTTTACTTGCGCCACACTGGAAAAAAACTAGTTATTTTTCCCGAAGCAGCGGGATCGCAGCATCTGTTCCGTTCGGCCCTTGGACGGTTAATGAAACGCATTATGTGGTCTTATACATCTCGCCCTGGTGTGAGTTTCCATGCAAACCCCAAGACCAAGAGGCAGCAAGATGCATACTCGATAAACCTGAGAATGGGGAAGCAACCCAGCATTTATTATCGTGTGTGCAGCAAGCATTTTCGCTAAAAAGCTTTAGTGTACTGTGTTGAGGCTAAAATGTTCGGTGAGTACAACGTGGGACTTTTCGGGAATGTACACATAGGAATTCACGACGTTTATTCATGCCAGGCCGAAAGGCTTTTTCCAGCTGTGTGCAGCACAAGGGCGCTCGAGAGTAATTTTGTCTTGACGCGATTCTTTTGCGTTGCATATTCGAACGTCTCTCCTTCTGTTAGCAGCCGTGATGTGCTGAGGTGCTGGTACACGAATTGATTGATGCCAGAGACTGGCAAAGTCACTGAAAACGAGATACGGTAATTGTAATTAATAGTCGAGCAAGCGATGCACACAGGTATTGCACCGTGCTCGCATCATATCACATCAGTCATCATACCCCACGCAGAGAAGCACATGTAGTGAAAGCGAGGATTAAGGGGACAGAAATATACGCGGGTGAAGTTCCACTTATTGAAATGTATTTCTTGTAAATAATCGTCTGATAATAATTCTGGTGAAAGTAGAAGGCCGCACTAACCACGGTTGTTGTGAGCAGTAATGTTCATAAGCGTGCGCAGGGTCCCCCCTTCAGGGGGGGGGGGAGCGAATGTTCATTGCAGCGCCCCCCTCCCCTATGAAATCAGTGTATAGGACCGACTTTGCGCCCCCCCCCCCCCCTCTTAGGTAACTTGGGGGGGGCGGCCGCCCCTCTGCCCCCGTCGTGCACACGATGGTAATGCACGTTATTGCGGAAAGAGCTCATGGCTACCTTTATGAAGGTCACGCGAATTTAATAACCAATGTCAAAGTACCGTTTGCCCACAGCCACTTGATAACACTCTGAAAACTATGGCGAGGTGTTGCCGTGAATCGTGCGCAGCAGTCCACGCAGATCGAAACGTTAACCTCTCGGCCGCGACTTTCCGCGCAAAAGCAAGTGACAGGTGCGTGCCGTCGCGCTTGCCTCAGTGAACATAAATGTACACGAGATGCGAGAATGTTTCAATTTATGTATTACTGGGTGAATTTTATAACAACTCACCTTTTACCAGAGCGCCTCTTCACGTTGGGCGCCCATGGCGCCGCGCACGAGCTCCGTCAAAAGTGCGCGACGCGACGATGACCGCACGTTCCCTCGCTAAAAACCTTTGTTAGCAAACACTCTAGCTTGTTTCGCAGCTAATACAAACACATTAAACGCTCACAAAGCGAAAAAAAGCCGCGGCTGCACAGCCTGAACTGCCTGAACCACTGGAGTCGTCGAACACCTCGCGCCGTCAGTACCACGTGATGTCGTTCATGGCCTCCGAGATTGGCCGGCGGCGCGCCGTAGCCGGCTAATCTCAGAGGCCACGTGTCGTTTTACACGTCACAGAGAGATTCCGGCAGAGGGCGCCACAGCACTCTCAAACAAGCGAGAGGGGTTGAGAGTATGTTTTCAGTGTTGCCATCGTGCCTTGGCCTTGGGCTGCGCATGCCGTACCTGTACTGTACAGGTGCCAGACCTACGGATTTTTCCGTAGATCTACTGATTTTCTTGGCTACCTACTGATTCCCGGATAAAAAGAAAATTCTACGGATTTTTACGAAGTTCCTAGATTTCTCACTTATTTCTTTCAGTAGCGACAGCTGCATCCTCTTTCGACCCCCCTCTCAAGGGCAGTCGGCGGCTGCCGAAATTTTCTTCCGTGCCTATAGACCTTTTTAACATGGGCGCCGCCATATTGCTTAGCGGGCGCCGCCATCCCTCGTCTGGCAACTCTTCTGGCATGTGCGAAGCTCCACGGTTGCATGGTAGGTATACGTGCGGCCGCAGTTTTAGTCATTTTTTTAGTTCTGACGCGGTGAATTTCGATTGAAGTGGGGCAGGTTCTTTAGAGAATTAGTCTGTGAGGCGTTTTGAGTAGGTTTAAGCCGTCGAGAGTCAATTGTATGATTATACGGTGCCGCGAACGAGTTCCACTTGGTGGATACATTATATTTACAGCACTGACTTTCTGCTCGAAGAACGCGCAATATTTTCAGCTCTTTCCTTTCCAGGAAGAGCAGCAACACTTCGAGGGCACAGTTAATTTTTTTTCTCGCGCTCTAGGTATCGGCTTTTCTAACGCGAATTGTTTACGCCACGCCGTCGCATCGGCTACCGCTCCTACATGGAGCCATGTGTTGACGTTTAGTGGTTAGTTCCACTTCATGGCACGGACGGCTTTGTTTGCTGCCTTGAAACTTATCTCGATTGTTTTTCAACTCAATCCAGATAGTGCATGATCACGATCGAAATTGCGCCGTGTGTCTCTGCACAACAGACTATTTGGCGACCTACTCTTCGTTTCTTCGTAGGCACCAACTCTTTCTTTACTATTCGTCGCCGCGGTTCTTTGACCTGCGATAGATAGAAATGTTACATGGGGCTGTTTATCAGATAAAAATATTGTCATTGTTGGAATAGCCGTAGGCTACGTACCTTCCGTTCATAGCCGAGCTCGAGCATCGGCATCGATCGGGGCCATTGCGCTTCATTCGCTAGAAAGGAAGTGTTCTGAACATACCCGAGAACACGCGGAAGGCACAAAGTTTTTCCTATTTAAGCTTGCAAGCCATAAACGCCGCTGCTCCTCGTCAACAGAAAAACGATTTAACTTGAAGAGTCCGCAGCCGCAAAGACTCCGTGTCTGGTGATGCACTTCGCATTTTTCTCCCGCCAGCAGTTTCCTTTTTCTGTAGTTGTTACTACACCCAAAAACAGCACAGTGGTTCCCTGTTGACTTATTACTTGCCGGCATGGTAATGAAAAAGAAAAGAATCCGCAAGTTGACCTACAACTCGCAAAAATTCCTCGACAATGACACACATCCCAGCATCAACACACGCACTCCAAGCCAGCGAGCACGAGCCAGAAAGGAGGAAAGCGCTGTTGCCAGACCTGTCCTCCTCGCCCGTTAAAAAGGTCTATACTCCGTTTCATACATCAGGTGCAACGCTGTGGAAGCTATGCAAAAAGTTCGGTCAGCAAAATGTATAACTCCGCGCGTCTCAAGCTGGCCTCCGCGATGGGCTCCAGCTGCGCGCTGACGGAACTAATCGCGGAGGCCACGACACGAAAAAAAACAGAGACGCTCAGCGATCCTGAACAACCAGCCTATTGACAACCATATAAATAATAGGGTTTCTTTATTTCTCAAGCACAAAGGATCTAAATTCATTACTTAGTCTAAAAGCGAACAGAAAAAAAACACATCATGGGTTTTAAAATCCTTGAACTATTTCTTGGAGCGAGCTCATGTACTGCTAGAAGTCTCGCTAGCTGCCATTGCGTTGCACCTGATGTATGAAACGGAGTATAGAAGATTGACAGACACTTAAGTACATTAGCCACACACTTGAGCACACAAGATGCTAACGCACCTGCATGCATGGGCGTCGGCAGGGGCGTGCAAAAGAGGCACTTTCCCCCCCTCAAGCCTCACCAGCAGTTGCCCTCACCCAAGCTAGTCCAGTGCTCTCATCCTCCCCCAGCCGCGATGCAACACTCGTTTGCAACCCCCAAGAGAAAATCCTGGCGACGACCATGCCTGCATGTCTCCCTCGCACGTGCCCCCAATGAGCGCTTGCGTCGTGTTCTTCTCTTTCTGTCTCCGTAGTCAGTGCACGCTCTCCAGTAACGTGGAAAGCGTCTTTTCATCTTTCAGCCTCAACCCCTCCCCCCCTCAACCTCCACCTCACACATTTGTGACGCGTCGCCCCATGTTTCACCTAAATCGCGGTGTGTCTGCGAGTCTGAGGTGCGATCAGCTACGCCTCTAGCATCACGGTCTCTAGAAGAGCTGCTGGAAAAGCGTCAAGGTCATCACATGGCTACCGGGAACGCATGTCGGTCTTGGGTTTTCTGGATACCCATGCAGCCAGCGCAAGGCATGGTGTCTGATTAGACAATGGGTTTTCACCGTTCGTGCCTGAACTACCGCGGGACATGACAAGCTTGACGCTCAGCAAGCCAAAAGAGAAAGAATGAATGTCTTTATTCGGTACTTTTTTAGTTATCGTCTTCGGGGTAGTCTCTCGCTTCCAGAAAACCCTAGTTTTTACCGCGTCGACGGCTCTCGCTACCAGCCGGGGTTGGTCTTCGAGGGAGCTGGTTAACGAAAGGGCATGAAATTCACGAAAGTTTGTACTACCAGAGAAGCTCATTGATTCACTGGCCAAACAAGTACGCGAACAAATAAAAGGAAACCCGCCACGCTTGTCCACGCCTCTCGACAAGCATTTCTTAGGAACACCAAACGAGTCGCAGTAACTACAAGGCAGCTTACCCGCACAATAACAACTCATGCACAATGGCGGTGCTACCCGTCCACGTGCAGTGTAGCGAGGATAAAATTCAGCGCCATTTTGTTCAAGATTTTTTTGTTGCGCAGCAAAACTGCCTTGTAGGATATGTTACAGCCTAATGAAAATAAAGCCGGTAACGTAACGAAACCAACAGACAATGAAGCTGAGGAAGTTATAGGAGACATTATTTGTAGCCTTTAACTCTAGCATAGTAATTCTGACGTCAATGGAAACGAATGGGGACGGAACCTACAATCTTCCAATTACGCGTCCGATGCTCTATCAATTGTGCGGAGGTCGTTTTGCCATCCACTTACTGTACTACAGCTAAAACATATATAAGTAATGTCCAATATATCTTAATTAGCTTCATTTTTCGTAGGTTTCCTTGATTACGTTGTGTCTAGCAAAAGAAACAAGCCCGTGATCAATTCACCCTCCCCTTTCTCAAGAGGATGGTGGCATTGCATACTGCGACAAGGAAGGGTGAAATTATGCTGACGGCCTCAAAAATTTGGTTTCCTCACGCAGAGTATCGCGAGCAAAATAGCAAAAAAATAAACTTTATCAGCTGTCATTTAAATCAAGTTTTGTATGTACGTTCATTCTGTGGTTCAATATTGCTCACGGTAGTTAACTATATACATTTTCGAATAATCAAGTATTGCATAATCTCGACTACATCAAGATATGAACAGCCTGGCAAACCAGATTTGAAGATGATAGTGCCTGCCGTAGGCTTGCGATCCAGAATCTTTAGATTGTAGCTGAAATCCTGAACAATCTTACAGTTAGAACGACCAATTTTAGTTCTAGAAGTGTTGCAGCATTTCTGCGGGCACACAATTCTTCCCAAGCGTTCTACTCAAATGCGGCAGTCAATTGCCAGTGAATGTTGCAACGAATATTGATAAGGTAATGCTGCCACGAACATCTGTGCTTTTGGGATAAACATACGTACTCTTGACTTTGCCTTGTTTTCGGGTGTACATAAAAATAATTTCACAAGTACGTGGTTTGGCGTTCCATATTGCACCTTTTAATGCAGCAAGAGAGATAAATTCTCTTAGTTGTCAGGAGAGCTTTATGGTACATTCGCAGAGTCGTTTTTGAGCGCTCCGAAGGCTCTGCAAAAAATTGATGTAAAAGAGCAACGAAGCATTATTACTAAAATAAACGGGCCATTACATGATCCGGAAGGAGGGACATAACGTGCATATCTGCTTGTTCTCGTTGTAGAGCTCTCAAGCTGTTGAATTCACCTCTTTCAAACAAAGTCAGTGCTCGCAAACGGCCACTGGAATATACATCAGCAAATCTCGGAGGCGAACATTCCGCCACCGCGGTCTCTTCCTACCTGCTTCCTACAGGTGGTTTCATGGGCGCCTTCTGCGCATGCGCGCTGAAAATACTTCGACTGCGCCACAAGCGGCGAGCACCCGAAACATTTTCGGTTGCGCATAGCCGCCGAAACCTGCCGGCGCGCATTCTCGGAGGCCACAGGTATGGTCCCTAGAATACTAGGGACCCTACCACAGGTGCGAAGGCACACACACGTTGTCGCGTCGACTGAACATGGCTCTCGCCGCCAGGGGTGCTCTACCGATCGTGAAAAAAGTCCATTATATTTATTTTATGCAACATTTTTGTAAGTGCTTACTAACTATAATAAGTATAAACAATGAAATTAATTACTAGAACTGCTAATTAATTAAATTTGTCATCAAATTTATTTTTAATGAATCTACTGACTTTTCGGAAAATCTACTGATTTTTAGCGGGTCCAGCTACTGATTTTGTCGTCGGGCCATCTGGCAGCACTGCCTGTACATTCGGTACACTTGGATGTAGTATGTGTAATGGGCGCCTCTCTCCGATAAAAAGTGACTGTCGTGACTGGAAATTGTGCGTTTTCGAAGAACAGATCATCTGGCCATGCCTGTACGGGTGCACAAACAATCAGCGCAAGAGGAACATTTTAGGTATAATCGTGTGTCTGCAGCACAGTACGCCACGCGCGATGAGTGTGTGTGCACAGGTGTGTGATATGGGCGCGCTGCATCGCTTTCCGCGTCGTCGCCTGAGTTGCGATATCAGTAGGCGGCTTCAGTAAATCGAAAGAACTTCCACGTGTCGCGATCGTCACGCCTCTGTTCACGGCACTGCGTTGGCGGCGAGAAAACGAACGAGAACAACGTTCCCGTGCTGCATCTTGGACACCAAAAAAAAAAAAAAAAAGTACAGATCGACGGAGTCGCACTTGTCCAGGGCGCCCAGCCGGCCGCTTTAGCTGCCGTTTTCAGCAAAAATATGCAAATGCCGATGTTGCAATGATACCTAACACAGTTATACTGTATGCATTCTTTAAGCATGAACGGAAGCTTGTAGCTAACGTGAGGCAGCCGCTGCGGACGACAGCGTCCACAGCCACGCACTCCGTGCCCTAGACAAGCGTGATTCCGTCTGTACGCAAATCGCTTCTCTACTGGTACCGACGACGAAGCACTGCCGTTCGCTTACGCGGAGCTCATTCTTGCGTCGCTAGTGGGAATGCGCGCCGCTGATACAGCAATGAATCGGTCAGTGGCAGCGACGATATCAAACAAAACAGAGCGAACACTGCAGGCTTTACAAGGAATCTCAAAACAACGGATAACGCACCGGTTCGAGCAGGCGCAGCCTATGGAAGATGGCGATTTTGCCAAACTTGCACGTTACACGGCGCGCATTTCAATATGGCGACCCCCTGTCGTGAAAATTTGAAAAGGTGTATACCACTCCTTGCTTGCACTTTCTCTTTAGGTGGTCTGTCTTTTGGGCGCGGGCTCAAGCGGCGGAGCGTAAAAGTTGACTTATGCGCCACTTTTATTCCCTGCTTCGCGAGAACACGTGTGAGCGCTTCGCTAGTGCCCTGGACGTAGGGAATGCCGACGCGGACATGCTTTGGAGGCGACGGTATGGTGGCTAGAAGTAGCGACGGGTCAGTGCCCTCTTGAAGGGGTCGGGGGGGAACGGGCCTAGCGGCGTGCAACCCTCTCAGTGAAGGCTTTTGACTAGTCGTTGTTTAGAAGGTCGCATCTGATCTTCTGTTCCTCACTCGTCCGTTTATCCTCCGAAGAACAGACCCTCCGTGCACGGATGAGTAGAGTGGAGTCTAGAGATGCTACCACCGCTGCCTAATGGTGGAAAGGGTGGTTAGCGACCGGTGTGGGTTGGCTTCCGGTACACCGAGAATTGCAGCAAATCTCCCATCTTTGTAACGAGGACATCAAGAAACGGCAAACAGTTGTTTCTTTTTTTTTTTTTTTAGCGCGCACAAAAGACAAGGACAAGAAAAATAGACACACGTGCGAGCGCTAACTCTCAACTATTGCGATAACTCTCAGCAGTGTTTCCGATTCTTTGTTAGGTACTCAGACGGAATAAACTTATTCTCAACCCAAAAACCTTCCCGTGCCACAGCGATTTGAAAAGTATAAGCAGGCTGATAAGGGTGTGCGAATAGTGAACCGGCCGCGAGCACACCATGAGCTCGGCATGTAAATCATGTACAGGGTCGTCCACTCTTTTACGAACACCGCGCCGCGTGGCTGCGCTCCGCGGGGCGCCAGCGCTAGCGGTGCGGCGGCGCATCGAAGCTTATCGGCACAGGCGCACAAGAGCTTGGAGGCAGGGCTTCGTTTCGATTAAAAGAGCGGGAGCGCGCCGCGCCTGTTTTGCCGTGAAGCGAACTTAATGCACCTGCAGCCACGCGGCGCGGTGTTCGTACTAAGAGCGGACGACCCTGTACATCAAGTACACGTCATGATTTTTCATATTTCTACTGTGGCGGCAGCCAAGCCAAGCCAAGCCGCCAGGCAGCGCCACCCTCCGCTGCTCTCCGGAACCTCCAGAGAACCTGAATAAACAGTTGATGTTTGGGATTCACGCCGCGCGGTCGTGTCTTCTTCTCCCGCGCGTACACGCGTCCCAACAGTGGTGACCCGGACGAGGCTTACCGCCTTTTTCAAGCGATCGACGCCATGGAGACTCCCCGACGCACCGGCCATCTCCGCCGTCGACATCAGGCTCCCGCCGTTTTGGACAGCGGACCCGCAGCTGTGGTTCCTGCAGGTGGAGTCCCAATTCACCGCTCGTCGTATTGCCGCTGAGCTAACAAAGTACCACCACGTGGTCGCCAGCCTCCCACCGGCAATAGCGAGCGAGATACGCGATCTGCTGGTCGCTCCACCTGCAGAGAACGCGTACACAGCGCTCAGACAGCTGCTCATCAGCCGCCTCACGCCGTCAGAGCCTCAGCGACTGCAGCAGCTACTGCACGACACCGAGCTCGGGGACCGGACGCCCAGCCAATTGTTGCGCCACATGAGGCAGCTGTTGCACACGGCCGGCGCAGCCACCACCGATGCCGACAGCAGACTGCTTCGCGAGCTGTTCCTACAGCGACTTCCGGTCAACGTGCGCATGGTCCTCGCCTCGGCTGCCGACAAACGCCTGTCTCAACTCGCCGAGCTCGCGGACTCGGTGCTGGCGGTCGCTCCGCCGTCCGTCGCGGCGCTACAGCCAGACATCGCCGGCGGCGCGCCCACGACCACGCTGCATGACATCCGGGAGCAGATATCCCGCCTCGCCGATACCGTCGCAGCGATGCAGGCCCGCAGCACTCCCGAGGAGCGCCAGCGCCCAGCAGTGCAACAGAGAATCTGCTGGTATCATAGGAAGCATGGCAATGCTGCTCGCAAATGCATTCCTCCGTGCGACTATGCGGGAAACGGGAGCGGCCGGCACTGAGGACGACCAGTGTCGCAGAGGCCCCCGAACGTCGTCCATCAGTGTTTTTCCTCACCGACCGCGACAGTGGCCTTCGATTCCTCGTGGACACCGGCGCTGAGGTGAGCGTCCTGCCGGTTGGGTCCACCGATCGCCGTGTCCCCAGTGCGTCCCCGCTTCAGGCGGTCAACAACACAACCATCGCCACATACGGACATCGCTCGCTGCCACTCGATTTAGGCTTGAACAGAACGTTCCGGTGGATTTTCATCGTGGCAGCAGTGAAGTTCGCCATCTTGGGTGCGGACTTTCTTCGGCATTTCGGCCTTCTCGTCGACGTGCGCAACCGCCGCCTTCACGATCCCGTGTCGCAGGCAACTGTGCAAGGCAATCCCTCGCACCACCCTCCGCTGAGCCCCACTCTGCTCGGGCCGTCCGGTGCAGAACGTTTTACTCGCATTCTGCAGGATTTTCCCGAGTTGACGAGGCAGCCGCCAGCCAGCGCCGCGGTGAAGCACGAGGTACGCCATTACATCGCCACCAGCGGCCCACCCGTGCACGCGCGGCCTCGCCGTTTGCCTCCAGAGAAGTTGAAGGTCGCACGACAGGAATTTGAACACATGATGGAGCTAGGGATCATCAGACCCTCGTCGAGCGCCTGGGCATCTCCACTTCATATGGTGCCAAAGTCAACGCCGGGAGACTGGCGACCATGCGGGGACTACAGGGCGCTGAACCAGGTAACGACTCCAGACAGATACCCGGTACCGCACATACACGATGTCACGACGAGGCTTCACGGTGCCACTATCTTCTCGAAGATCGACCTGGTGCGGGCATACCATCAGATTCCCGTTGCCCCGGAGGACGTCCCGAAGACCGCCATCGCAACGCCTTTCGGACTTTTCGAATTCCTCCGAATGCCATTCGGACTCCGAAACGCGGGTCAGACATTCCAGCGGTTCATGGACGGTGCTATACGCGGCCTCAGCTTCTGCCACGCCTATCTTGACGACTTGCTAGTCGCCAGCAGCACTCCGGAAGAGCACGTGAATCATCTGCGCATCGTCTTCCAGCGCTTAGTGGAACATGGCGTGGTCGTGAACATGGCCAAATGCGAGCTTGGTGTGCGACAACTCTCGTTTCTTGGACACGTCATCTCCGCCTCAGGAGTTCTTCCTCAACCCAACAAGGTTGAAGCCGTGCAAGGATTTCCGCAGCCGACCGCCAAGCGCCAGCTTCGGGAATTTCTGGGTTTGGTAAACTTCTACCGCCGTTTCATTCCCCGCTGCGCCCATATCCTTCAACCTCTTCACGACCTGCTGGCCATTTCACGAAATGGCTCGGACACCCTCTCCTGGTCTCAAGAAGCAAAAGAAGCCTTCTGCGAGGTCAAGGACGCTTTGGCAAACGCCGCACTGCTTGAATACCCCAGGTCCGGTGTCCCGCAGAGCGTAATGGTGGATGCCTCCGATACAGCCGTTGGGGCTGTATTACAGCAGCTCGTTGGGGGAATCTGGCGCCCGATTTCCTTCTTTTCGAGGAAGCTAACACCTACCGAGCGCCGCTACAGCACCTTCGGGAGAGAACTGCTGGCCGTGTACGCTGCCATACGACATTTTCGCCATTTCCTGGAAGGTGTAGAGTTTTTCGTCCTCACCGACCACAAGCCGCTTACTTATGCATTGCGCTCGCTAAGCTCCGACGGTGGAACGCACACAGCACGTGAACGGCGCCAAATGTCCTATATATCAGAGTTCACGACTGATATCCGCCACGTCAAAGGCGGCGACAACGAGGTAGCGGACGCCCTCTCACGGAATCCTGTGAACGCCATCATGCCCACACTACAGGTTGATCTTCCCGCTTTGGCAGCCGCTCAACGTGAAGATGATGAACTGAAACACCTGTTGACCGCGACCACTGCCCTGAATCTTGAGTGGATCCCAGTTCCCGGATCCGAGGACAAGGTTTGCTGTGACACAAGCGTCAGTAGAACTCGCCCGTTCGTGCCCGCGAGCCTCCGTCGCCATGTGTTCGAGTCCTTGCACAGACTGTCTCATCCGGGGATTAGAGCCACCCAAAGACTGGTGACGGCAAGATTTGTCTGGCCGGGCGTAAATCGGGACGTCCGACGCTGGGCACGCGAATGTGTAGCTTGCCAGCGCTCTAAGATACAACGCCATACCTCGACAGCACTGGGAACACTCCCCACTCCGGATTCTCGCTTTGATCATGTCCACCTGGACATCGTCGGCCCACTGCCACCCTGCCACGGAAAGGCCTACCTGCTGACCTGTGTCGACAGGTTCACCCGCTGGGCGGAGGCCATCCCTATCGCGGACATCACTGCCGAGACGGTTGCGAGTGCTTTCCTGTACCACTGGGTAGCCCGTTTCGGTGTGCCCTCCACGATAACAACAGACCGCGGCCGACAATTCGAATCAGCCCTTTTCACTGCCATCAGTCAGCTCATGGGCACCTCACGCATACGCACGACAGCGTACCACCCCATGAGCAACGGCATGGTGGAGCGCTTTCACCGCCAGCTGAAGGCTGCGCTCACGGCAACCGAGGAACACAACTGGGTGGAGGCCCTCCCACTCGTTCTTTTGGGTATAAGGTCCACCTTGAAAGAGGACATTGGCTGCAGCGCCGCTGAGCTGGTCTACGGCACGACACTCAGGCTGCCGGGAGAGCTCTTTGCGCGCGGCTCAGAGGAGGCATCCATAGCTTGCAGCGACTATGCACTTCGCCTACGCAACGTCATGAGCAAACTGCGCGCGGTACCTCCACGGCCCCCAGGGTCGCGTGTGGTGCACGTCGACCCACAGCTCACATCGTGCCCATATGTGTTTGTACGACACGACGCGGTTCGGCGACCTCTTCAGCCACCCTATGATGGGCCGTTTCAAGTCCTCCGCCGTGGCAACAAGCAATTCACAATCAAGAGAAACGGCCGTGAGGAGGTCGTGTCGTTGGACCGCATCAAGCCAGCACACATGGACCGTGACGACGCCGTGTTGCCTCCACTAAGGGAATCATCGCCAGGACCCCCAGCTTCAATGCCAGCCCAAGTCCACGAGGTGCCCTCCCGGCTGACGCACAGTGGGCGGCTATCAAGAGCACCCACTCGCCTGGACCTTTAACTCCGTTCGGCTAGAGTGTACTAGAACTTTTGAGTGGCGTGAACGGAGACCGGTTCTATTGTTAGCCGCTGACCCCCTCTCGCGCGGAAAATTGCGGCGGCGCTGTCATCGCCGGCACTTGAAGAGCGCCCGCTCGCTCCGCGGTTGTCATGGTTTGTGCCCGGTGAATATTTGCGTTGGAAAAATCTATCCTGATCTGCGCAGCTCCTGCTACGCCTCCGAAGCAACGGCTGTATCATTACTACGTGCCAGGATGCAAGACAAATGCGGAAAACTTCCCTTTCGTAATTGCTTTTTGCCAATGCAGGACGGCATCGCAATGATATGTCGAGCAGCAAGATTGGCAAATATTCCCTTAAGAACATTTTTATCGTAACACATTTTTATGAACGCTGGCTCGGGTTTTTAAATTGGCTCTTTTCAATGACCCTGCAGATGAAGAGCCACGAATGCTTCAGTGGAGAGACCTGCGGAGGTTGAACAAGCCACTGGACGTGGACTGCGCAGTATGCTAGTTACATTTCGGGCCCCGTTTTGTCTTAAGAGATATATAGAGTACTAATTGTGAAGGCGGCCGAAGTGTGAATACCTAGAGGAACGCCGAACTTGCTTTTGTACCTGAGTGCGAATTAAGACACCAACACCGAGGAAACACCCGCGGAAAGAATAGCGCCATCTTACAGCTGACTTTTTTTTTCTTTTTACTTTCCTAGATGACGTTAAAAGAACTGAGGTAGAAGACTCAGAGCACGATGCAGGTGCTCACTGCGTTGGCGGACCTTCGACACTAATAATAGCACTTCTGTCCAAGTTAATGACACCGCACGAGTTTCCAATTTTTTTTATGTGCACTTGACTCCTGCACAAATGAAATCACCATTGAAAGAGCCGTGCTATTTTTTATTGCCAAGTCCAGGTAGCGTTGAGTGCGGGGTGTGTGCGTGTGTGTGTGTGCGTTAGAAAAGTTGATTGATAGGTGTCGTTGGACCATCGCATGAGAAGCGACGCTCTTGCAACGAGCTGCAAGCATTCCTCTGCGTTGTGGAACGGGGTATGCGTCGTTTGTGCCTGCATATGAATTCACAAATGTGCTCAAGGAAAAGAGCCCTCTTCAGCCTCAACTGCTCAGGGAGATCGCCAAATGATAATAATATCTGGGGTTTAACGTCCCAAAACCACGATATGATTATGAGAGACGCCGTAGTGGAGGGCTCCGGAAAATACGAGCCCCTTGTCTTCTTTAATGTGCACTGACATCGCACAGTACATGGGCCTCTACCATTTCGCCTTCATCGAAATGTGACCTCCGCGGATCGAACCCGTAACCTTCGGGTCAGCAGCTTAGGACCATAACCTCTGCTCCATCGCGGCGGACAAGTCATTGGAATGTGCATCGATATTTTATTAAGTGTCGTACAGTACAGATACTTTAAATCTACATAGCAATTGTGCCTCCAGGACCAAATGTATCATTTTAAATAAGCATAACGAAGGAGTGAGTCGCATTTTCTCAGGTATTTGAATAAATGATTGAATTCTCCTTTTTGCGGAGCAATTGCTATACAAGTTCCTCCGCAGGCCTTTCAAAACAAGAAATTCAAGCGACGAATGCTAAAAACTACATAGAGCAATGTGCACAAACTCAAAGCTTCGAACAGCTGACCAATTAAGACGCTTGTGTCAAGGGGCAAGCAATAACTCTGTCGTTGCCAGTATGAAAAAAATGCCCCCACCTCCCCGAAGGGAATCGTGAGGAAATGCGAATGCATTTCGCGCGCGCTTCACTCCATTTATATATGGTGGTAGTGGTTCGAAGGAAAAGGCGCCTAATTTCTGCAGCCTGGTCGGGAGCACGGCGCAGCGCGTTTTTTTTTCTTTTTTTCCGTTTTTTCTTCTTTTTTTATTTTTAAAATTTTTTTCTTAATTTTCTTTTTTTTTTCTTTTTTTTTTATTAAAAAATTTTTTTTTTCATATATAGCTCCGCCGAGCTCCCGCGATGCGAGCGCCCTCACGCACCAGAGCGCGCTCCTCCTCTCCACTCACTATAACACCTGCCGAGGCCACCGCGGACAACGCGAACGCCGGATGCCTGACATAGCCCGACTAGAAATGCATTCGCATTTAAAACTGGGGATGCGTAAAGCACGCAGCGATGGAGCGGTGTTTCTTACTGGAACATGCCAATCGCTGCTAATGTGCAATGAAAGACCGACGACTCCGACTGGACACAGAGACTCGCAGTCCGCTTTTAGTTAACGCGCACGCTGCGAATTTTTATTGTTCAACAACGCACAGGAGAAATCTGCCACCGGCACCACCTTGGAGGTCAAGATCCATTGCCATATATACGGGGTGGCCAGTGAACGGTTGTGCAGCGCGAGCATTCGGTTTTTTCAACCAAGAAACTCGCTAGCAGACGCTGCCTGTGTCGGCGTCGCAAGGCGAGAGAGGGAGAGGGGGGGGAGCGTAGGAGAGGAGAGAGAGAGGGGGGCGCGCATGCGCAGTGGGAGTGTAGACGCTGCGGGCAGAGATGCCTAGAGAAGAGAGGGGGGAGCGTAGGAGAGGAGAGAGGTGGGACGCGCATGCGCAGTGGGAGTGGGGGACGGCGCGGGCAGGGATGCCTAGAGGAGAGAGGGGGGAGCGTAGCAGGGGAGAGAGGAGGGGAGGCGCATGCGCAGTGAGGGTGTGGTTGCCGCGGGGAGGGATGCCTAGAGGAGGGAGAGAGGAGGTTTTTTTATTTTTTTGAAAGGGTTTGCGCATGCGCAGTAAGGGTGGTCACGCCGCACACCACCACCACCGGATTAAGCTTCACCATAAGATGCTTCACATCTAACACCTGCCGGCGCCCACACCTCCTCAACCTATCCTCCTCCTCCGCGGACAACGCCGCACAACGCCAACGCCGGATGCCTGACATAGCCCGACTATGAAATGCATTCGCATTTAAAATCTGCTGCAGCAAACGCTGAGAGCATTCTTCTATACAGACTTCTTTTATCTCCCAAAAATATATTTGTAAATAAAATATGTCGCTCTGTTTCCTGCGCATTTGCATCTGTGGTGCATTACAGCTTTGAGACTGGGTAGCAGTGCACAAAGTTTACCTGCAGTGTTTGCAGCGCGTGTGAAAGGATTATTCATTACTGGATACTTGAATGGGAAGTGCACTTGGAAATACCGCTGTGGCATTACTATAAATCACTTCGGCAACTGAGCTGCGAACGAAAGCTACGACGACGCGAACGAAAGCTACGCAAGTGGTCACGGCACGCGTTGCAGAGAAAGGCATTTATAACTGCACGTAACTCGTTTTTTATGTAAAAATTGACGTGACGTCGCGCACAGGAACCTCTAACTACATGATCGCGCGTACAAATGTCGGCGGGGGAATAAAAGTGCATTTTACTCACCCCTATGCATTCATTTAGAAATTTACCGTGTATGTTTTCGAACGGAAACAAAGACAGAACACTACACGAGCATGAGCCATATTTCTGTGCGTGTCGACAAAGGCTCCAAGCAAGCGCGAGAGGCGAAGTTCAAGTGCGGTTGACTACAGCGCCACCGCCAACTTTCCGCGCGCGGCGGCCATCTCCACGACGGCCGGTCGCGCCACTCAAAATATTCTAGTACACTGTAGTTCGGCAACTCACTAGGGGGGAGTGCTGTGGCGGCAGCCAAGCCAAGCCAAGCCGCCAGGCAGCGCCACCCTCCGCTGCTCTCCGGAACCTCCAGAGAACCTGAATAAACAGTTGATGTTTGGGATTCACGCCGCGCGGTCGTGTCTTCTTCTCCCGCGCGTACACGCGTCCCAACACTACCTTTCATTCACGTTCGTCATACAATCACCTCAGTCAGTACCAGTTTCGGTGCATATCAAACTAGCCGACCGGCCGCAAGCCCACCATGAGCGTGGCATGTAAATCATGCCGCGCTCAATTCTTATTTGCCTACAGTGTGCACATAGATATAGACGATTTTCCGCAGCTGGTTTGTTTAATCAAAACTAGATGGCGCCACCACTGCACCATGGCCGTCTCAATGCCTTGGCCTTTGGCAGCGCTGCTCAGTATGTCTCCGCAACGCCTCCTCTATAAAGATGCCTGCGACGTCGCACGCTTTCCCATAGGGACGGGAGGTTCCTCGTGGTTCAGTGCTTTCTCCGCGAGGAGCGCTCGCAGCCGACACTACTACTTCCGCTGGGTTCGGAAGTGACGCCACCACAGCCGACGGCACTGGACGGCACGGCCGCAACGGCAGAGCGCTTGGTGAGAGCGTCTGCTCGCGAAAAGGAATGCTTTTTTTTCCCCCTCAATTTCTTTCAGCTTGATGCATTTCAACGTTGATAGATGATGCAGGTGGTGATACCAGGATCGACATTGCTCCAATGAGGAATTGCACGAAACTGAAAGCATTCTTACTGTTACGCGCGTTAAATAAAATCATTGATACTGAATTGACCCTGTAACAAAGTCGCCTCCAAGGTGGTTTTTTTTTTTTTTTTTTTTTTTTTTTTTTTTTTTTTTTTTTTTTTTTTACGTTCTGTGCAATCCGACAAAAGAGAGTGTAAATATCGCACAGTTGGCGTACCCACAATTACGCGAAAGTATAATCACTTGAATTCGGCGTGTACATCTAGCTGTTGCGTCACATGCATTTATTGAAAAATATATGATGTGTAAATTATACATACGTGCGGCGTTTGCTTGCATCCACCTCGTAGTCTTCCTTACATGTTCACACAGTGTCATTGGTTCACATATGGAGCGGAGAGTTCTGGTAGCGTCCTTGTACCCACTGGATAGCTTTCACCCGACTGGTTCTGATGCGGTTGCGTGAGTGCACTAATGCGTGTGGAAGTTTGGAAAACAATACTGAGGCTTCCTCCAGAGATGCTCACTCCGGATGACTTCAATACCACGTAATGACATTTCTACCAACAGCAAAATAATAATAATAATAACAAGCGTCCTGATGGCGGATCATGTTCTGCACCGCACCACGCACTTGATTACTTGAAGACGCGAAAGTTCAAGTCGTCGCACGTAATTGGGCTGGTACCGTAACGAGTTAGGGAAGCGCCACATGTATCGCAATTGCACATCTTGCTGGCGAATGAACTGGAGACGTCGGCGTTGCAACCATCAGATTTGTATATAGATGGCACAGAAAGACCAAAGCGAACAGTGGAGATCAGTTGCTGCTGGAGTCGTAGAGTAGCAGGTGTGTGACGATGTTGGTACCCTAAACTCGGCGTACTAGACCCGCGCACACAAGAGCTAGAAATACTCTGGAGTAGCAGTGAAAGCGGTACAGTAATATATATTGGAGAACATTAGGTTCACGACGTTCCTGTCGAGTCAAACAAGGTTGGAGATCATGCGAGAACACTGCTTGAAAGAAATCCCAGGAGGTCAAAATCGCTCAAGTCCTCCACTACGGCTTGACATGGTATGCGCACGTAATACCCCGGTACTTATTATTCAAGAACGTTGGGGAACACACAGGCATATGTGATATGTATTGACTTGGGACGTGGACGGAATGTCGCGGCTCACATGCGACGTGTGACTTAAAGCTTCAACACTTTTCGCGATAAAGGTTTGTGCTGCAGCATCTTGGCGGAGGCATTCCTGTCAGTGTTTCCCAGAGCGTAATTGGTCAGAAGTGGCTTGATAAATTTCCTTGTTATCATTTCCAAAAGTCTCCTGCGGTGATCGCTGTTCTTGTTCCCACAGTTGAGGACTGGGAGCCCCATGAGAAGATTGACACTTCTCTCCACGAAGACTTCAAGTGGCTTGTGTATGCTGCTTCTGTGGGGAAGCGCCCACTGCACGAACTTACTGAGTCCTACAAGAACTCTCACGAGTTCTTGACTCGGGTAAAATAGGCCCCCGCGGTCTTGATGCGCGATAAGTCCTAGAAGGGGCGTGTTGGCTTTTGGCCCTTGCAGCAAAGAGACACAGTCAGCGCAGGGAATGTTCTCGGTCGCCGCCCTTACAATAAATCCGCCTACCATTGCCACGCTGGCGGTGTCCGGATTTGGCACGCGTGGAGCTTCTGAGAGGCAGTGTTCCTTAAGCTTCTGTGCGGACATGGTCAAGATCGCTTCAGCACTGCTGCTGGTGCTGCTGCTGCTGCTGGGGCTTTGATGTAACGAGAGAAATTCTTGTGAAGCGAACGTGGATGTGCTTCTAACGTTGCTTTCACTGGACGAAGCAATAATGCCGGTCTTAAGCATTTTCTCCAACCCATTTACGGCACTCTTTACGTCCAATGCATCGTTGCAGCCTGAGCTGCGCCGCAAGAACCCGAACAGTGACTCAATGGGGTCGCTCGAAAATTTCCGTGTCAGCACGAACTTGAAGTGTTCTTCAGTGAGCAGGTAGCGAATGCACTGCACGTTCGATTTGGTGCTCAGTACAAGCGCATGGTACGTTTCCTTGCTCAGGAAGTTTTGAGCGGTGCTCTGATTTTTGAGTTCCTCAATGTAGGCAAGAAAGTCGCCTTCAAGCCACAGAAGCCTTGCGTCATCGATGTCGTCAAAATGGCGGGCATTCTCATCATTACAGTGAATATGCTGCTGGAGGTTGCTCACATCCATGCAGCTAAACCACTTGTGCATGATCTCCATAAACGTGATGGTCGGCTCCGCCAATGCAAAATCTAAGTCACAAGTATGACCGGCCTGATCTTTCATGTATTTCAGTGCTGCTGTAACGGCGGGAGAAAACAGCTGTACAGCTGTCTTTACGCCCATTTTCTCTATGTTTGTGGGAAACACGTGCTTTCGTGTTAGGAACCTGATCGGCCGCACAATGGAATGTTTCTGCATCTTGTAGAGAGTCTTCACATACTTAGCCGTGACTTCCTTATTTGCTCCAAAATTCTTTGACAAAAACTGCGACCTGATATTTTTTATAATATGGCTTTGGTCAAACGCCAAAAAGACCTCTTTCGAAGGATCTGCAGGATGAGGTGCCTTTATATCTGCTTCTCCTCCGCACAAGATGTCCATAGCTGCAACGTTGATTTTATGGTTGTCAGTGACAACGCGGACAACCTGGAAGCCCACAGCTGCTACTTTTTTGATGATGTGGCGTGTGACCTCGGCGAGCTGCTGTCCTGTACAACCTTTAGTAAAAAAATAACCTACGGGGATTTTAAATCTGGCGTGCAAGCCACAGAGCAAGAAACACAGAAGTGAATTTGCCAAATTTTCTTCGGATTTAGGAATCAGGTGTCCTAGGTCAGGGCCTAGATCCACATCGCCGACAAAAGCATCCCGTTGCTTGTGGTAGATGAGCTTTTGCTGTATTCTCATCTCATCAATGATGAGTCCACACACCTTGGATTGTGGTGAATCCAATGCCTGGATTTCCGTTTGAAGGCGATATCGCACCAGCTCACTAAAGCCGACTTCACCAGATGTCGAGCCAATGTATTTTTGCAGTGTTTTTCTGCAAGGTAACGTGAGGAGTTCCTCACTCCTGATGTATTCGTAGGCTTTTGTCGATAGGTTCCGCACTACGATCGCGTGTCTAACTGTGGTCTCTGACCACTGCAGCTTCTTTTTTTTATAATTTTTCACCTGGTCGACCAGCAGAGCAGCTTTAGTGATTCCTTCATCCGCGTCTGCTACAATTTCCAAAAATTGGCTGACGTAGCACTCTTCGGTTAGCTTCCGAAGTTCTTCTTTGTAGGCATCGACAGTCCTTCTTAACCTTTCATTTTTTGCTTTCAGTGCGTGTTCCCTTCGCCTACACCGCTTTCGCTCGACGTACAGAAATGCTGGCGAGCATGGCAACGTCTGAGCCGACCGGGACCGCTTGGCGTAAGGCCTCGGTGTCAGCTTCTTCTTCGGACTTTTCGGACGGGTGGCTTCTGCGCCTACGGCAGGATATCGTACGGGCTTACCTGTGACACAGTCTGAAGGGAGCATGTGGCTTCCGAAGGAGGCGCTGGTTGGCAAAGCAGTGCGCGCATTGTCTTCCTCTCCTAGGGCAAGGCCCTTTTCCATGTCGAGCCCATGTGTTTTCTCCGGCAGATTTACGCTGGAGATCGCATAACTTTCTTCTGCAGCACCTGATGAGAAGTCATCATCTCGACATTCATCTTGTCCTCCAACGCGTTGGCCTTCAGAGTCGACAATCATTGTTGGATCGTGCACTGCGCTAGCTGTGGTCGTCTCTCCGCTCACAGTTGAATTCTGTGCACAGCTATGGCTGCTCGTCGCTGCGTTGTACGGTGACGGCTCCCTTTTTCGTTTTCTTGTTGTTGTAGCCTGCACATCCTCCGCATCATCCTTTCCCGGTGTCAGGTCCCCGAAAAGACTGGGCACGACACCTTGTTTAAGGCGCCGTATTCTGCAGTTTTCTTTGAAGTCTTCCTTCCGAAAATGTAAACTGCACACGACGGTATAATTTGAGGTGAAGTTAGGGGTCCAGTTTTTTCTAGAAATGGCTATCAGCCATCGCTCACGAAGACGGCTGTCGGTGGGAAGCTCGTGAAAAGACACGCCAGGTGCTTTCCTTCTCGCGCTGGACTTGCAGCGTGGCACGCAACAGTAGCGCATGGTAAATCTTCGGTAACGACGAGATAAAGCCCGGACATCAACGCGTAAATTCGGCACAAGCTGTTGAAACACAACGCAAAACTTCTTCCGGCGGCACTCAACGAACACACTACTGCTTTGCAGTACGTCTGCTAGCTTGTTTTTCATCGCAACAGCAAATATTTTCGTTGCCAATTCTTCAAGGCGGCTTTAAAATGCGTAATTCGTGCTGTCACAGTAATTTATTTTCTTTAATCAAGTACACAATAGCCGCGCGTCAGATTTCGTCTGCTTGACGCGTAGCGAAATGCATTGCGCGCGCCAAATCGCGTGCACACGTCGTCTGCCCGCTTGGCCGCTTCGCGAGCGCTGCCTCCGGGACTGCGAGACATTGCTTTAATCTCGGAGGCTCAGGGGTTTAAAGCGGCCGCCGCAGCGAGCGCTCGCAGCCGACACTGCTTGGTGGAGCGGAGGAGGAGAGAACAGGAGAGGGCCGGGAACCAGCTCTTCGGCTCACGTCGCAGGCATCTAGTCTAGGAGGCATTGGTATCCGTCGCGTCGTCTGCTCGGCGTCCCCATAGCGTCTGCGCGCACAGCGAGCAGACGGCAGCGCCGGAAAAGTCAACATGGCGACACCTGTGGATGCAGTTCCCTTCCGCTTCGAATTTATCACGTCGTCATCCTGCGCTGTGTGGCCCGTAAGTGCGTAACCTACGCATTTATTTGCTTTATATTGACGTCCTGAAGCTCTGAGAGCAATGTATTCGTCGGCATTCTGCAGCGTTTTCAAGATTCCTTCTCAAATTCTCGGAGACAAGGCTTAGCAGGCATGACTAAATAAACACAGCTAATCTCCATAATAAAGACAGAACATACCTGATGCTTTGTCCCCAGCGTGAGCTGACACTGAGCGATAGCTGACTTAACCATTTATTTATTGCTGTGAATGCAGTGAGTGAGTAGCAAGCGCGAGTTCGGATCGAAGCGGGCGGTCGTCTGCATGGGTGCTGCCATGTTGGCTTCTAAGTTCTAGTGATGCAGAACTATCGATGGTACTATCGATACTATCGATAGTTGAGAAACTATCGAACTATCGATATTACAAGAAACTATCGATAGCGCTATCAATAAAAAGTTTGAAAGTACAGTGGTCAACACATGTCTAGAACAATGGAGTGTCGCACTCGGAACAGCACGAGCGACATCTGCAGTTCGAAACGGGCCAATTTTCTGAGCATGCGCGGCGCCAATGATGGGCCCGCCTTGCAGTTTCCGTCCTTGATTATCGCCGCGGCCGCGATAATTGCTTTACCCATCAGAAGCTCTGTCAACTGTGTGCGCAAAAAATAAAGAAAAAAAGAAAAAAAACGCAGTCGCTCGGTCGATTCGTGGTATCGTATAATACCGAGAACGGTGGACTTCGCTTTTTTCTTTTTTTTTTCTTTTAACCGTTCAGAGTGATTTCGACGGCCAAAGCAGTTGTTGCATCCGCAGTGATAAACAAGGATCAAAAATGCAACGCACGCGCGCCATTGGCACCGCGCATGCTCAGGCGTGGCGTATTTACGACTGCAGATGTCGCCCGTGCAGTTCCGAGCACGACGCTCCTTCGTTCTAGACATGACAGTTCATACAATCGATAGTATAAAATCAACCGCGCGCACTCATTGCAGCATAAACTTTATTCTCCGGAAGCGTGGTAGTATATGGCGGAGCAGGAGAAGCAGGCAGAAGGGCAAGAAAGTTGACATAGTTGCGTTTCTTCAGAAGAATGATTGGCTGACATTAATGAGCTGAACTGTTCAGCTTTAGCAGAAAGGAAGTCGTCACAAGTGGGGGAACTGCGCGGCTTCAAACTTATATTGCATTTTGTGATTTCAAAATAAAAATATCAAAAGCTAAGTTTTTGATTGTAAGGTGTAGCTGGTTACTTTTGAATCCGAATTTATTTATGGACATATTCCGGCTTTTTGATTGCGGCAATAATTTATTTCTTTCGCCAGAAGAGTGCTCATAAATTAAGCGAACTGAGTACTGCCGATAGTAGGCTATCGCAAATCATTTGGCAATATCGCCGTCCAACAACAGCATAGTTATTCACAACACTATTGATTATACTATCGGCCACAATACTCCTGATGGTACTATTGATTGCACTCTCGATAATATCGATTGTTTACCGATACTCGTACTATAGATAGTTAAAAAAAACTGTCGATATTTTCCGTTATTTCTTCTGTGTATGGGTGCCCCGTTGTGATGCAGAACTATCGGTAAATAGACTATCGATAGTATCGATACTTTAAGAAAGAACTATCGATACTATCGATAGTCCATTTACCGATAGTTCTGCATCGCTACTTCTAACCCCAGATGCTGGCGCTTACGGCCACGGCCGCTTCGCTGGCCCAATGCGTTGGCTGGGGCAACTGGCTCGGGGAAGGCCAGTTAGGGTCACGTGATCAAACATGGCAGCGCCCGTGCACCGCTGCGGAAAATCGTCTATAGATCTTGAAAATATTCCGCCCTGCGTAACTTTTCTCTCTTTCAAGGTCATTGCTGTTGAAAGAGAAGCCTGGTGCAATTTACAGAAAGCAGTAACTAGTACACTAGCAGAAAACTGAAGCTAGTTAAATAGTGTGTGCTACGGAAGGACAAGCTAGGTCCAAGTGACGTCACCCAGGTCATAACAAGGAGCTGTAGATAGGGAAAACAGGATTTTTATATTTTGTATGACCTATGAGTGAAACTGCGTGGGAGTCAGTGGCGCATCCAGAGAGGGGGGCAGTAGGGGCGATCAACCCCCCCCCTCCCCCAAGCCAGTACTCCCCCCCCCCTCTCTTCAGTGCTTGCCGTCCACCT
>JALIZH010011150.1:0-75171 GCA_030522465.1 Rhipicephalus appendiculatus
GCAGTTGGGAGGGGCATTCACTTGCTCGGCGAGGAGGTAGCGCCCTCTCTCGCGTCCCCGCTTGGGTCAGCCCTATGTTTGCGAAGCGTTTTAGTTATTTTAAGGTAATTTGTTGCGATTACATCTTGGCTATATTTGTTTTCGTTAGATATATTATTTTGGACCCTTGTTCGTTCATTTTAACCCGGGTTTGAGCACTGCTAGCCTTTTTATGGCCTGCAGGGAGCGCTTCACTGTGAACGTGATCACGCCACATCAGATATATGGATAGACGACAAGCCTAAACCTGAATTGCTCCGCACTTAAAAAATGCTCTCCCCTAGAACGACGGAACGCGGCTATGAGAACACTCGACGTTTTACGTAGTGCTGGCCGAACCACTTTGCCGCTTCTGTAATCAGGCGGAAACGATTGGTCACTTTTTCTATCCTTGTAACTGGTTTACGACACTGAAGAAACAAAGGCACCGACGATTATAATACTCCCTAATGTGAAATCTGAGCTCAACTGTTTAGATGTTTTAACGCGATAGCGCTAAAGAAGCTCGTTTCGCAGAAATTCCGGCGTTGGCGTCGGTGTTGGCGTCGGCGTCGTTGGTTGTGAGCGAAAAATCATCATGTCTTCTGCGACCTAAAAATCGAGAAAGATGAAAATAAAGTAAATAATAGAAATTTCCAGGTCCGAGTGAGGATCGTACCCGGGCCGTCTGCGTGGCAAGCAGGTGTTCTACCACACAGCCATGCTTATGCTTGGAACTTCTCTGAAAATAACTTCCCCTGCTTGGCAAATGCAGAGAAAATAACTTTCATGCTTTACAAACAAACGCGTCCTGTACACAGGCGTCACAATACAACATGCAATATCGCAGTAATATTGTGTAGTACAAGCGTACATTGCATCGGGCGTAAGAATATGTGAATATCATAAGGACATCGTGGTTCAAAGCCGGCCTCCCATTACAAAAGGCACACACGTTACTGCGCGTATTCCCTTAAAGGGACTGTCTACCGCTCGGAAAAAAATTTTCTGATTGTGGCGAAAATGAGAAGATCGTTCATTTCATCGGCGGCAACGAGCATGCTTTTCTCCCATAAAAATTAATTATAATTTTATTTTGACGTTGAAAGTCGACAAAGAATGACCGCTAGCGTCACCAAACAGCGATGTGGTTCAATCTATTGGCAGGACAAGAAATCCGCGCAGATAGACTCATTTTGCAAAAACAAACATGTATAAATTGAAATTGTGTTTTACGCACTTCAGGCAGATTTAGGTTGCGCCAGAGAGTAATTTTAGATTTTTTTCTCACGCGTTCAAAGAGGCGCCCAGTGGCGCTGCTGGCGGCGCGTTCACCTGCCTGCATACCTACGGCGGAGAAACGCGAGCACTGCGTCCGGCGCCGTTCATAACAAAAAAAAAAAAAAAAAGACATCGGCGAATAGCAGCGCGACTGACTTCAGGGAATTTTCGAGCCATTCCCGCGAGTCCAACGTAATCTAGTAACGTTGCGCGAGTCCTCATGCGTAAAGTGCACACCAGTATTCACCGAGGTTCTGCATTGAAGATTTTGCCATCACCTTCCGCTTCACTAAGGCGTCCATGCTGGCTCTGATATCGCATATGCAGCACAGAACACCTAAACATAACTGAAAGACAGCAGGAACCTTCTGTTCCTTTCGTTTTTGTAGCAGGTTTGGCATGAGTGGAACCACTACAGTTCGTTTCACAACGCCGGCGTACCAGTGTTGCTGGAACAGGCCAACTTTTCCGCTCGACTGCGGTGGTTTTTCAGGCTGAATAAACAAAGCTGGAGAAACAGTGGTAATAATACTTTATCTGACAATTTGTGAGCTTTAAACGACCACTACGGTATTTGTTTTATTATTAAACAAAAAATTGATGAAGCCTGCAAAAACTGCACGTGGTTTCAGTTTTCGACTTTCACCGGTACTACAATCGTCATCGCCTCCACCAAGCAGTGTTGTGGGCATTCATCCCACCAATCGAAGAAGACCGAACGCAGATCGCAAAATTCTGTTTTAAAAATTTCTACTCACTTTCGACAGAAACCGCTGCAAGGTTGGGCACTTCAGACGGTACGCTTTTTTATTGCGACACAAAACAGAAACGCGATGAAGGGCGGTAGACAGTCCCTTTAAGACCACGTAGTGGGTTCATAGCAAGTTCGAAAACATTTCCCGCGCATAATTGCTCGTGGTTAAAAGCATGCTACCCATTACATAGTATGCACTAAGTGATTGAAGTACGCACTAGGGACAGGATATCACTATCGCGTTCAACTCTTAAAGGCGAAGCTTAAGGGTCCCCCAGTTTTTGATCTTGCGATAAGTTTAGCAAATGCACATGCGTCAAGGCGACGAAGCGCGGCTCGATGCTCGTTTTCGCGTCAACGTAACGTGGTGAACCTGGCATCGCCAACTTCCTCCGCCGCTGGCGAAGGCGAACGCAGCGCCGGACTATAGAGGGCCCTAAAGAGTCCGCTGGAATATCCCACACACTAAGCGTTCCTTTGACCAATGCACGTCTTCTCTCAAGCCTCGTAGGCCAACCCACTTTCTCATGCCCGCGAGCGAGAGGCATGCTTTGCGCTGTCACAAGAAACGCGAGCAGGTACGAGGCATTCGCAGACGCTAACACAGCGGCTCGCTGGCTCTCATGGTGGGAAACTCCTTGGAGCAGTCTTTCTTTCGCTGTCTTTAGTCTTCGCTATATTTGTTACGCCGACAACCGCGACACCGCTCGGCGCGGGAACAGGCGCCTAGGAGCTACGCTCCAGAAATAATAGTACCAGGTCTTCAAAAGAAAGGCCTGGGATCAGCAGAGTCGGTTACTACTTCTTTTCAGCCCACTAATCTGAGACACAGCCACTGTTACCTTTTCTTTGCCTTTGAGGAATTCGTCACTTGAGACTAAATGAATATCTTGCTAAATTCAACCGGTTGGTTTTAAACATTTCATTACTGATAATTGGTACTTCAGATCAATTGGCTATAGAACCTTGGAATTAAACTGCAAAATATAATGAAAAAGCTCATGGTCGGCTCACTCGGCCAGCATTGGGAATGAGCTATATCTCAAAGGAAAGCAACTACAACTTGCCTAGCCGTTCGATTCATGGGCGATCCACTGGGGAGGGTTGGGCCAAGAATCCGAGGAACAACAGCAGCAGCCTCCACTGCGTTGACAGCTATGTATGGAACGGAGTATATGAACAACGGATGGACATTACTTCATTTAACGACACGAATAGGAATGTAGAGTCCTGGGAGACATATCTCAACCACAAAGCAGAAGAGCAAGGCAAGCTCATCGGTCTCGCCCGTTCCGACACCAGCTCCCAAGGGATTGAGGCCGACGGTTATAGCGATGAATGGGGGCGGAGGCTAAAGTTTTCTTCACCGTCATTTTTGTCGAGTGAGAATAAGGTTAGTTTAGACGTCCCTCTCTCCCTCCCTCCTAAGTTTGAAAGTTGTTTTCGTTCAGTATGTTGGCAATTAAAGTACGTCGTACTCCTATAAAGTGCAGTGGTCTGAACGTGGCTTGTTGAAAAAGAACAGGAATAAACGCGTGCAGGCGACCACTGCAATAGAAGAAGTTGGAACGTTGGAAGTTGGAACGATGGAGAGCTGTCGGTCTAGCTTCTTCGCGGATGGATAGTTCTCTTTACATGATTTGTTTCAGTAATATTTACTGTGCAATAAAGGTCAAAACATGGGAAAATAACCAAGATATGTAACACTTGTGTACTGCACAATGCTGGGGTTTTGGCGAAATGTAGAAATAACAATTAACTATTGATTATATTGCCTCAGGATTACTGGAATTTAGAACTGTGATAAATACTTTGTTACCAAAAAGAAAACGATTTATATAGAGGACCCCGTATGAAAGAAGAGCACGGATGTGTATGAACTGCAACCGTTAGCGTCTGGCTGGCCTATGACATTTACGCGCAGGATTGGCTAATTAATGGATATTGCTGCCTACATTTGGTTAATGTGGGTGACGCTGGCAAAATGTTACCTGAACGCATAGAAGCTCTCTGACTGACCGTAATTACATAGAGTTAAGAGTAATGCGAATACGCTCGTATCACATTTCCTACTAAATCGTCATCCACCTTTACCTTTCCCATTATTGTTCCTTTAGAGCCTGATATAGGGAAGCGTATATCCTGGCCGCGAACATTTGTCGTTATTATATTATTACAGTAATTTGTATGCACCACCCGCTCCATGGCCAATCTACCCACGTTACGTGCCACATTGTGGATGCCATCATCGTCGTCTCGCGCAAGGTGTGTACAAAAGTAGAAGCACCGAAACTGAACCTTCCCAAATGGCAGGTCTGTCGCCAGGAATTTTTTTCGTGGGGGGAGAGGGGGGGGGGGGGGCACTTGCCGAAGGCCTTGACTGATTGGCAAAAACACCTATTTTAATTATTTATTTTCGGTAAAACACCCTCCTCCAGCAAAATTTCGGAGCCCCTGGCTACGGGCCTGCCAAATGGTAGCGGATACGCGCACTCATCGCGACCAATGTTGCTTAGTTTTGGTTATCTTCCCTATAACCGGCTTGGTCGGCATAATACGACCGCAGCGAAACGCTTAACTATCAACGAAACGGGCAGGCAGCCTAATAAGTTTGGAAAAGGCAGGGTAACAAAGTGCACAGTCAAATTTCAGGGTTTCTTCTAAGAGCTGAAGGTGAATCATTTTCTCCAGGATCGCTCTTTCTCCTACAAGAGCTCCAGTGACCTTTTTTCTTCGTCTAGTTCGCACTGAAGCGCACGTTACCGAGAACGTAACAGGCTGTAACTCGACGAACTCGGCCCCAAGGAGCGACGTATTTGTCGATACTACGAGGTAATAGCCCCTATTCCTCTTGCTCTGTATAGGGTCCCCGAGTTGGATTAAGCCACATAATGGGGCACCTTTTAGGGAAAGGAGGAAAAAACGAGACGGCTTTTCGTCCGTTATGACCTTCCCATTACCCGGCCGATCACGATGAAACTACGGACGGAGAACGAGAAAATGAGTGCGGCGAAGAAGGCGCTTTCATGCCAAGAGGGCTTGGGCGTATATAGATACTCTAAGAGGTGCGACCACAGCAATACGGATCCGTTAAACACCGACACAATTGCGTTGGTACCTATCAGTGCCCGCTCGAAGTCATTGGAGATTTTCTGCACCCAGGAGCGGTTAATAGGATTTTACCTTATTCCTTTCTACCCCAGCTCTCCTAACAGACATAACGAGCGACGCTGTATGCTGTTCTGCTTTCTTCAAACAACAGCCAAGGGCTCCATTACATCGTTCCAAGCACGCGACCACTCCCATGTTTGAATCAAGTTCTGGAATTCTGTACATGGCAGCGGCTGTCAGTAAATGGATGGCGTATGCAGACGCTATTGCAAGTGCCATGTGTAGGTGTAGAGCTATTACTGTCACATAGGCATGCCGAAAGCAGTGTTGTACACGTTCCTCTAAAACAGGAACGAAAGCTCGTTCCTCGTTCCTTCACAATTTCGGAACGAGTTCCCGTTACAAGTTCCTCAAATGCAAAAGGAACTCGTTACAGTTACATTTCCGAAAATGGAACGTATCGTTACATTCACGTTACAATTCACTTTTTAATAAATATATGGTGTAGGATCATCCTGAGGCAAAATAAAGTGAGCAATTTAAAGCCCCCATCGGCTACTTATATCAAACGAGTTAACCATCCATTGCCAACAGCAGGTTATACATAAGTAAAGAAATTAAATAAAGGCTCCTAGACAGATTTTTTTCGAGAACACCAGCCTTACTACATACATGTAACTGCAACTTTCGTGCCCGTCTATTTCATGTCCAACACATTTCAAGTCCAAGTCCAACTTTTCAACGTCGGTCTTCAAAGGCGCTGTCAGGATACTGCACGTCACATATTGAAATCGAAATATTCACCAATGCGCCAATATAATTGAATTTCTTGCACAGGAAACCGCATCCAAAGGGACAATCCTTAGGCGTTTAATGAGTGCTGATTCAACGTTTCAGTGTGAGCAGAAAATATTGTTCAGGATATACATTTGCACCGTAGTAGAGTCCCCTGGTTGACAGTCATTGAACATATTTCTGTATATTTTGTCCTCTGTCTTTCTATCTCTTTTGCTATCTTTCTTGCCTTTCGTTCTCTTATTTTTCTCTTTCTCTTTCTTTATATATTTTTTCTGTACCTCTCTCTCTGTGTCTCTGTGCGTACGTTTGCTGGCCGTCCATTTTTTCATCTTTTTCTCTATATACTCGTTTTCTCCTTCTTCTTTCGCTCCTCCTCACAGTCACTTCTCCTTCCCACCCCCTTGATATACTGTACTATAAAAAGATATGCTTATACTCTTCTAGCATGCGCGCATGTTGCAGAAAGACGCTTAACCAATAATTTCCTCGACATCCCACTTCATTAGTATATGGTCACTAAGCTAAGAGCAAATGGAAATTCAAAACGGTGGCTAAGCGGGCTTGTTGGTACGTACACAAAGTTATTCTAAAACAGCGCACAAACGGAACAAGAAACAACCACACGACACAGCGCTTGTGTCGTGTGGTTGTTTCTTGTCCCGTTTGTGCGCTGTTTTAGAATAACTATGCAAATGGAAAGTCAGCCAGAATGGTATATTGCATTGGTGAGGTGTTTATCCTAACCACTGTTCTAGTGTGTAATGGAAAATGGCAGTTATTTGATGTACTCGCTCTAGAGTTGAACGCGAATTCTTCAGTACTATGTGTTCGTCGTTGGGTCGCGATACGAGCAAAATGAACGTATTACTTCTCTGTCTGTATTGAATTGCTTGAAAGCTCCATGACTATGTTGAATAAATGCCACGAAAAAAAAAATCCAGATAGCCGAGTGGTTACGACGCTCTTTCTTTATATATCTTCCTTTCGCTCTCTCTGTACTCGTTCTCTCGCCCCATTAGAGTTATTCCCTTCCGCGCCGGACAAATCAGCGCCCGTGCTCTGGGAGAGAAGCAGAAGAGGATGGCGATGACGAGATAGTTCTTACCGGTTCATCATGATGATAATATTCTTTCTACCACACATGGAAACCTCGATCATCACCTGATTCGACCTTTCTTTTCAATTTATAGCACTTAACAATAAGCTGCCTAAGCTTGTCAATAGATATCATTAACTGAAACATGAGAGTGTAAAAAATCAACTGTTCCGCCCACACGTGGTCAGTCTTGGCGTCTTTCGCTTTCCTGCGCCCCTGGCGGGTGCCTTGATGTAAAAACCAGGATGCATCGTAGTCGCGTGATGGGCGAGCGCTACATTTTCGCGCCGTACACGGTCGCCCATCCGCCCAGTTCTGCATGATGTGCTGCGTGCGTGCGCCTGTTGAATGCCGTGGAACGTTTACAGAAGGAACGCCGTTCCCTCTACCGTCCCTGCTTAAATCTAACGAGTTACCATTACAGTTCCACCGATCCTGAATGGAACGGTGGCGTTCTTCCGTTCCTGCCAAAAGGAACTAGTTCCTGGAACGTCGTTCCGTACAACACTGGCCGAAAGCCATGGGAAGGAAAATGATATGCGGAACGTTATGGCAGAGTGGGTCTGGGAACGAACGGGTGTTAAGGAGATGCTACTCAAGATCAAGAAGTAAAAATGGGCATGGATAGGGCATGAAACGCCAAAGCAAGACAACCGCTGGTTATTAAGAGAAACAAACTGGATTCCAAGTGAGGACAAGCGGGTGAGTGGGGGGACAGAAAGTTAAGGTCGACAGACGAGACAACGAAGTTTGCGGAGATAGCATGACTGCAGCAATCACAGAACAGCCGAAACATGGGAAAGGCCTTTGTCCTGCAGTGGGTGTAGTCAAAATGATGATAATGATTATGAACTACGCCGACGTCGTCGTCTAAAAGCAGTGCTGCTGGAGTCCTGGGTGGGGTTTGGACATCGAGTCTGAGGTCACGGGAATACATGCGTTTGCATATCACGTGTATGTGGCCGCAACGCCGTAGCTTTCGGTTTGTGAATGTGAACACTGGGTAAATGTTAAAAACTACATCTTTGTGGGATCTCCGGTTCATCTCCAGTTCATGGTTTTTATCAACAGAGAGGATTTGGGCAGATTTAATATAAAAGCCGCAGAAGTTGCTAATTTAGGAGCTGAGTGTGTAAGCACTCTGTCCCTCGTCTTGTATAATAGAGAATCACGATTTCTGAGTGTGCTGAGGGGCATTTGATCAGTGTGTTTGTGTATATTGCGTGAAAAGAAAAAAAAACAAAACTCGCCACACGACGTCTTGTTACAACGTGTGGGTATCATCAATGCCTGCATTTCTTTTTCGGCTAACGACTTCAACTGGCGAATTACCTCCAAATCACTTTGCTATGTGCAATGTATCCTAGAACATATGGAAAAGACTGCGAAATTTGCGAGTCTCTGAACATACTCTACCCCATGGTCTCGGATGGTAACACGATTTCGCAAACGCCTACCCAGTCACCCATGAAGGACCAGTGGGAGGCACAGCTGACAAGCCCAAATCCTGAAGACCAGGTACCGCTGGTGAACAGGGCTAGACTACCAGCTCAAGTTTAGCAGAACGGAGATTTGGTCAAGTTGGTTGGTATTCATCTTTGGGCAAGTTGGTCGGTATGCATCAAAAGGCACCGCAGAAGGTAGGATGATTGGTGTTATGAAAAGATTTGAAGAGGCTGGACAAGGCTTGGACATGTGAAGCCCCATGTGCGGGTGTTCAGTATTTTCTTGATTTGAAGCTGACGGTGAAGAATGTTAATATGTGTTGGATGTATGCTCCTCGTTTCTTGAAACCACTCTTGGGCTACACGTAAGCTCACTCAAAGATCATAAAAAGTGGTATAGCAGTTTCGTGTTTGTAAGCGGTGGTGTAAGTCCTGCCGAGAAGCTGCTCAAAAGAGCTTTGATAGGCAAGTAGGTTGGCTGAAAGCCGATGGCTACCCAGCCTTACAGGTTCCTGCGAGATTATTATTAAATGGCTGAAGAACGGCGGTAAGCAACGTGAACTGGTGAGGAAAAGCAAGGCAGCGGTCATGCCATATGTGCACCGTATGTCACATCGCCTGAAAAGTGTTGCTAAGAGCTACGGCACGGACGTGCTGTTTTCGGCACCAAACAAAATGGGTAGCATCTGCGCCGCTGTCCAGCCAAAATTGGAGGACAGGCAGGGTGCATCTAGCACGTGTGGCGTCAAGCCAAGATCGCATTTGTTGCCTGTAAAATGGTGGTCTTGTATAATCTGCCACGGTCACGCGGAAAGAGGTATATAGGCCAGACGGGGCGCTGCATTAAAGGCGCCCTGCAACAATTTTTGAGATTGGTCAGAAAACGCTTCCGATGGGTAGTCGAGGCTTCCGAGAACACGCGTAGCAAGTAATATAGCGCAGCACGCGGTCTGGAATTTACAATAAATTTTCAAAGTCAGCTAAAAATGTCTTTCTCATCTCTCGACAAATGACGCTACAGGCTCAAAAATCACTCGTCAATGCCATTGTATCAGCCATTGGCTGATTTGAGCGTGGCGCGCTCGGTCGTTACTGAGGCCGCCGCGGGAGGACACGACTTGTCCACGTGTGTGCGCGCGATCGCACTGAAAAGCCGCGCATTCGAAGAAACAACAGAGAGAGAAGGTGCTCAAGGTCGCGAGGCGTGCGTGACGTATTTTCTTCCGCCGTACCATCCCTCCCTATTTAGCTTCCAGCTCTTTCGTCGGGACGAGACAAGCGAGAATGCAATTGCAGCGTGCGACAAATCTTTGTAACTCCGTTCGTACTGAATGGATTCTGAAAATTTTTGTGGCGGTGAATTCGTGAGGCAATAAGCTCCTTTAGCGAATGAATTCCATGGCTACTTGGAAAAGTGTTGCAGGGCCCTTTTGATGTATGCCTAAAAGAGCATGAAAGAGCCAGCAGGTCTGATAAATTGTCGCATATCGGAACGCACTGCGGTGCGTGTGGTGGTGAACCCTGCTTTGAGGATTGCACTATCATTCGCCTTCATAAGAATAAACTCGTAAGAGAATTCATTGAAGCCTATCACATTTTAAAGAAAAAGATCTCTGCATTAGCCACCCTTCGTTATCAGTGTCACAGAGCGAGTTGACTTAATTTCAGGCGTTGTTCGGGGATTCGGTTTTCTATCGAGCACGCCGCTTAGACGTACATGCGGCGGATTCTTGTACACGTTTGCTTTAAACTCTTGTTTATGTTTATCGCTGTGCACGTGACTCTTCTTGTATAAAACCATGTGTTCCTTCTAATAAATTTCTTAGTTGCGAGTCAGCGCCTGTCCCGTTGTTTCTGCCTTCTTCGACCTCGTGTAGTTGCGCTGTTTTCAAGATGAATATCAGTTCAAGCTCTCGTTTAGGGGGTGGGAGAGAAGGAGGGGCTTTCTTTGTTATAGTCTTGATTCAACGTTTAAACATTTGTTCTCCTATTCGATTCTCTCTCTCCCGAAACACTCACAGCTGTTGTGAATTAAGAGTATGAAGGCAGGCTTCTTTGGACGACCTCGGCCGTTTTTTCTGAAAGAGGTGTTCTTCTCCTTTCTTGAACTTGCTGTGTTGAATGATGGTGAGGTGAAGTTCTGGACTTATTATCGTTTGCGATTATTGAGCGATGGACGCCTCATACGGTGCAATGCTAGGTATGACGCCGATTGCGTAGACATGGGGTCAATATTCAGATACGTAATAAGCAGGCCACGAACCTTCCAGCCTAACAACGTTTGATCGCAGCATTCAGTAAGTTCACTTCAAGAGTATTCTTTAACTCTATGTCCCAACAAACAAACGAGTTCGTTGAAATGGCATTTGAAAGTTTCCAGGGAAAGTGCCTTGATTCAGTTGTCTCCTAAACTGCCTACATTCTATACATGCACAGGGCTTCTGTACAGCTACAATTACATGGTTGATCCCTCCGTCATAGGAATCGGTATAACACGAAAGTGAAACGTGTCCTTACAAAAGTAGTTGAATGTTTATTGTACACTGATATAAAAGAGCTTGCACAATGTCTAATCGTGTTTGACACTTATAGCACCGTTTAACGTGGAGGCATCCATGTTGACGCTTGGTGGTACATCTGTATCCTGACGACTAACGTCCATGAGCAATGATTAAACAAACGCTTGGGTAGCTGTACGGTGAGAGCGGAATCAGAGAAAGCGGGGTGACAGCCAGAAGAGCGTCAATGATTGGAAGCCGAATTTGGGCTAAGGTCGCCAACTCGCGGCATGTTACAGTTATTGAAAACGCAACGCGCGTCGTGTCTTTCTCGTTGGCCGGCTGCGATTTTTCGCGGGCCCGTTGTCAGTTGGAAACGCGGAGTTACGGCCACGCTAAGCACTCGCGCGTCGCAGAGCTACCTTTGGTATGGATGGATGCTATGAGCGATGCCGACGCGGTAGGTAAGGTCGCCACCTGGCAGTGTGTTATGCGTTCCTGTTCGAAACGCGCCGAATGGGACGGATGCGTAGAAATGCCGCTCTGACGAAACTAATCGTGGATTTCACATTTATGATGCATTGCTTCACTTTAACAAGAGCCCTGCGAGAGGACAGTGGTAGATATAAAAGGCGCACTTGTAATGCCTACAGAGTACGTGACCGTGGCACAGTGGATAGCGTGCCCGGCATCTCTTCTTGCAGACCAAAAGGTCGTAGGTTCGACTCCCGGTGACAGAACTTTTTTTTCTGATCATGCGTATTAATTTTCGTGACGGAAATACGTCACTGAAATCTTGGTGGATCCCGGCATAAAACACTTTCGTGTTAAAATTACAAGGCCTTTCATTATCGAAGCTTGTGCTCGTCTTACAGCACGTAACCGCAACTGCCATAGGTTGTTTCGCACAAATGAAATTCGTCCTAGGCAATTCGTTCAGCAGGGACTTCATTAACATCGATTTTAAGACAATTTGCCTAAGTAACCTTTAGTGCATCTGTAACTACATGTACACGAGTGTGCGCAATAGTAATAATAATAAGCGTTCATTGCGTGAAGGGTATTGAAGGGTCAGTGGAGAGGGGGGGGGGGAGTCCAGGGTTGCCCTGACCTTTGCGGCTCGCTGGGCTTTATCTAGGAGGGCCTGCTGTCTCTATTTTTTCTGGCTAGAAAGTCAGGTCTCTTGCTGCCTGTATATCGGCGCTTGCCCCAATTAGGGAGAATCCGAGGGTCACGAATTACATTACCACGTAATGTGTGCAAAGGCTGGGACGCTCTCCGTATGTGTTATAAGACAAGAAGAAGATGCCGAGCAACGTTGCCATAATTGGGTTGGCGACGTGTCGAACGTGCGCAGCACTTCGTCTTAGTTTTCCGGGATATTGTTTCGGCCATGCCTTCTCCTTCGGTGGGAACGATATCTGACCTCGCACGCTCACATGGGCTTAATAGCATCTCGATCTCACTTTTCGTCAAGCAACCGTAATTTAGACTTAGGCTTCTGCCACATAACCACGCGTTCTCCGGCGTCGAGCACACGCGTCTAATATAGACGTACAGCCGTCATCTTTATGAAAGGGAACATGGGAGCCCGTGACGATGTCATTAATATTAATTAAAGATATTAAGGGCCCTAAGGCCGAGCCTTGTGGTACACCAGACGAGATGGGAACAATATCGTATGATGCTTCATCTAGAAAAACAAATTGCGAACGCTGGGGTAAAAAATCACCGATCCAAGCTGAAATGTTGCCAGTGATAATGACTGCCACTAGTTTCGCAATTAAGTTGCTGTGGCACACGCTATCAAACACTTTGCTGAAGTCTAAGAATATAATATCTGGTGGGCCGCGATTGTGATTTGTCCGTGCAAGGTCGGGAACAACTTCAGTCACTTGCGTTACTGTTGACATCCCGCGCCTAAACCCGTGCTGGCTAGGTGTTAGTATGCGATTTTGTTCGATATACTGTCAGGTGTTCGAAAATTATATGTTCCAGGATCTTGCGTGCTGCACTGGAAAGAGAAATGGTTTGGTAGCTAGAAAGTGAGTTTAACCCCCGTATTCGGGAACCGACCTTAACTTATCGTGGTAAGGCTACTTACGAAAGGACGAGAAAAGTATAAGTATAAGAAAAGCATAAGGTGAGTTTCAAAAACCTGCCTTATCTTGTCATAAGTTCGCCTTATGAAAGGCGTCCTTACCTCGCCAAGTATATGCCCTGGGAGCGAGATTAGGTAAATTTTTGCTACAAAATGTTTACCTCGAGCAGCAATAAATTAGTTTTATTGCAAGAAGCCTAGAAGAGTATGAACAGAAGCAGCCAGTACACAGCAGAAATGTTTGTTAAGGCACTGGGAGTTTTCGGTAAAATACACGTGTTTCGTCTGGCCACATTTGTTCAACCCCCCGTCGACGCAGTGGGGTCGCGAGGTCACTGTTGCTATTTCGACGTCTTGTGTGTTTTTGCTGTGTTCGTTGATAGTATTTTTGCGCTGGCTGCAGCGTTTGTCGTTTTCTTTCGCTTTTTAAATTTCACTGGATTGTTTGAGCAGTTTTACAGTATTTGCTTTTACGAAGTTGCATTTATTATGGAACGGTGCACTATAGTGAACATAACCGACGAAGAGTGCGGTGTTGTGACGGATTTTGTCAACATATAGCTTCTATGAGTAATACATTACAGAAAATACTGGAAAAAAAATTCATTTACAACTCGGCCAATCCCCTGCATTGGGTATGAGCCATGATGATGAGAAGAAGAAGAAGAAGAAGAAGTACCGCGAGGTATACTTGAAAACATGAAGACGGACGCCGTGTCCCTTCAGAGAAAACAAAAAAACGTGGACGCAGCTCGCGATAGAATTCAACAGCCGACACAATTTGCATCCGTGTACGGCCGACCAAACAACCAGAAAAGCGCCACTTTGGGAAATTTCGCCAGTACGGGAAACAGTGTTTTTGCAATCAGAGCAGATATCCGCCGGACTGTATACTCGTGACACGGTCGGCTGCGAGGCACTGACAAGGTCGCCGCTCCCAAGTTGAAACGTGCTCACTCCATAAAAGCGCGATGTGACGAGCAGCTGCACGAGAGGCGGCACAGGGAACACACGACCGTTGATATTTTTCTGCAGAAACCGCACAGCGAGCAGCTTCTTCACGGCACTTTTTGTGAGGCGGGGGGCGACGCAAAAATTCCTGCTTGTCGAAGGTATCCACAGGGTTCCGTCGATCCTTGAGGACTCGCCGCAGCGGTGGCGTGCATGCGTACTCTGTGTTGTTTAATATTCCTTCATAGCGGTCCACATAATCAACGAACTCCGCAAAGTTGTCGTCCCCCGCCAGGTTGTTTGCCTACAAGGAAGCCTTAAGGTAGGTCATAGTTTACCTTAACCAAGCCTTACATAAGTGCGAGGAAAGTTCCGCGATAAGTGCAAGGTAGGTTCTTGAAACGCGTGAAGGGCGGACTTATGGCTAAGGTTGACTTAAGTCACAAGTATAAGGTTAAGTTAGGTTTGTGAATACGGGGGTAAGTCGCCTGATTTATGCATTGATTTCACCTTTGCTTTCCTCCTGTCATTTGGCACTAGCGCAGTTGAAAGGGACAAGCGATAGATAAATCCAAGGAATCTGCTGTACCATTCTTCGTATCGTTTCCGGAATTCGTATGGACGATTGTCAGGGCCGCTAGATTTTTTCGAGTCTCATCCAACTGGCTTTAATTTTTTTCGTCGAAAGTCAGGAACCATCTCACCCAACACAACGGGCGGTTCAATTTTGTACCGTTAAAACAAATAAAAAAAAACTGCTACAGCTACTGCTAATGGTCCGTAAAAATTTAATTATAGCGTTCATTTGGCGTTGATCAAACCGTCATTTGATCATGGGGTGCTCCGGTTGGATTTGGGCCACCTGGAATTCTTGCTGGTACTGGTTTCTCTTCTACTATTACTACTCCCACTGGTACTACTACGACTGTGGCTATTATTAACACGGTTATTACTACAGCTAATACGATTAATGTACTTCAACAACAACATTACTCATACTATTACTACTGATACTACTGCTATTACTAAAACTACAGTGTTTACCCTTTTGCTCGGACCTCAACAAGACTTCTCATCCTTTTGTAACAAACATTTCAAGTCCTTCGGAACGCTATACTTCTGGCTTCTTCTCCCCCGAGAGGTGATAAACGGTTCCGGTAACCTCGTTCCCTTGATGGAGCTCAGGGAGGAGCCGGACACGAGAAAGCCGGAACTTCGACGCGCTATTTTCGAGGGCCACTCGAGCGACGCGGATGATCATCGACAGCGGGGCAGAGTGCCCTCTTCAGATGAGAGCCACCGTAATTTATTCAGCTATGGTCCCACGGCGTCGCATGACCTCAGGGGATCTGCAACGCTTAACAAACCGTGGTAAGAGCAGTGTTTCCTTCTCAGAGGAGGCTATGCTGGCCTTGCTCGGTACGTCAAGTGAATGGCTGATTCATTGACTGCGTCAGAACCATTTAAGACTATGCAAAATTTATAAGAGGCGTCAAACTCTACGTAGGAATTCGATTTAATTTTGACAGCGTAAGAGCTCCTCTGTTGGAAATCCGTCTGCATCCACTTAACAGGGTTCATAATCATCGTTATTGCTGCTCACGGGCTCTCGTTCGCTAGAGGGCATGGAGCCATTGTAGTTGAGCTGTTCGATTTAAAAAAAAAAGAGTGTTCGCGTGCCGCACGAACCGTCTCAGTTTACCCAAAACAGCCTAGTAGCCGGCGGGTCCTGAGGTCCTCCACACTTTCGCGGGCTCTCAAAGCAATATGCTTGTTGGTGTCTAGCCACCACGGTAGAGCACTGGTTGTGGTGATCGGCTGCTGACCCGAAAGTTTCGTTTACAATCCTGGCCGCTGCAGTCGCATTTCGATGGAAGCGAAATGCTAAGGCCCGTGTGCGGTGCGTTGTCACTGCATGTTAAAGAACCCCGAGTGGCCGAAATTATCCGGAGCTAATCACTACGGCGTGCCTCATAATCATGCGCACTTGTTTTGCACCTAAAAGCCAAGCAATGAATAATAATTGTTGCTTTCTGTCCCCCCTCGATATGAGGTCACCATCGGTGGCAGTCGAACGCAGAACCAGGCACTCATAGAAGACCACACGTACGCAAAAAAAAAAAAAAAATCCACGCATCTCCACGAAGTGAACCATGACGAGTGGGCGAAGCACTGGGGATCGTTCTTACCGTAAATCACCCGTGGCATTGCCCACTCGCGCATGTGAATGAGTGACAACGCGTGTGTACAGTATATACAATGTGTTTTTGCCGTTGAGCCGCCGCCTCCCGAGCCCTCAACCCAGGGTTAGCAGCTCGTTGTCGGTGTTGCCATTTTGCCTCTGCTTCCCGAGCGCTCTCGCCTCCGGGGTAGCTTGCTGTCTGCGTAGACGTTGAGCCGCCGCGTGCCGCGTTCTCGCCACTGGAATAGCAGCTTGTCGGCGTTGCCGCTTTGCCGCTGCTTCGCGAGCTCTCACCACCGGGGTAGCTTGTTTTCTGCGTCGGCGTTGCCTTTCGCGGGCGATAGCACATTCACGTTGATTTTCATCCATGGCAGAAAGAGAATGTGTGGTCTGGAACGCGCTTATTCTTCATCGTCATCAGCCACAACACAAACAAAGTGCACATAATGCCTTACAGATGTGTAGCGGGTACCTCGCTTATCAGCAGAATGACGAATAATGGCATAGTGGGTGTTTCCCGACTTCAGGAAAGTTACGGTGGGCGTATAGTGGTTACCTTGCATACCTTGCATGTGCTGTGCCGTGACGGACAAACGGACAAGCCTAGACCATACACTCTTAATCAGGTCCTGGTTAAATGCTGGCTATATCCAGGAAACCAGACGAAAAATGTCCGGTTTCCTGGCTATAGACAGCACTTTAAGCGGGACCTCATTAAGAGTGTACGGTACTTCGCTCCTAAAAAGGTTTCTTTTATCTTGGGTAATTGCGCTTTTTATTGTACAGGGACGGACTGAATACACCACAAACACAGAGCGCAGTTTTGACGCTCTTATCTGTTTTGATGATGGGTAATTCAATGTGAACAACTGATCCTTTTGGCCAAACACCATGTGGCACGTGTGAAGGCTCTGCATTTACGAGGGGCGTTCAATAAAGACTTCCCCTGACTCACTTCCATTTATTTCAGGATGCTGAAACTGCGCATGTGTAATGACATAAGTCACTATAGGTCACGTGCCAATGTGCAACTTTGAACGAATAACGGTCTTTCTTCTACAGGCGCAGAAGTGGTGTGAGGTGTGATAATGGATGCAGTGGAATACAGAGCAGTCATCAAGTTCCTGTATCTGAAAGGCCGCACTCCAAGGGAGACGTTCGATGAGATAAAAGAGGTTTATGGGGAGGATTCCCCATCATATGATGTAGTGAAGAACTGGCATCGTCAATTCAAATGCTGTCGGACCTCGGTGGAAATGGCTCCGATACCAGGGCGACCCCACTCCGCTATCGATGAACACACCATCCAGCAAGTGGAGGCCGCCATTTTGGAAAATCGCCGCGTAACTCTTCGAGACCTAGCCCAAAATGTCAAGATTAGTGTGGGGTCCATGGAAAAAATCATTCAGGACCACCTTCATATGCGTAAGGTATCCGCTCGCTGGGTTCCCCGGCTGCTCACACCTTTCCAAAAGCAGGAACGAGTCGAATGCTCCCAGGCTCTTTTGACCATGTGCCATGAAAACCAGGATGACTTTTTCAACAGACTGATTACACAGGATGAATGCTGGGTCCATCACTATGATCCGGAGACTAAAATCCAGTCGATGAAATGGAAGCACTTGGACTCACCGCCTCCAAAGAAGGCACACGCCCGGCCCTCGGCGGGCAAGGTCATGGTGACAGTCTTTTGGGACCAGCACGGAGTAGTCTTGATGGATTTCCTAGCAAAGGGTGCCACGATTACGGGGGGCATACTACGCTTCACTGCTGCGGAAATTGCGGGAGGGCATCAAAAGCAAGAGACGCGGCATGCTCACCAAAGATGCCAGCCTCCTGCAAGACAATGCCCCAGTTCACAACTCACACTTTGCCCAGATAGAAGCACGCTACTGCGGCTTTGAAATTCTGCCGCATCCCCCCTTATTCACCCGACCTCGCACCATCGGACTTCCACCTCTTTCCAACAATGAAGTCATATTTGAAGGGCAAGCATTTTCCAGATGATGAGACTCTGATTTCTGAAGTCACGACATGGCTTTTGGAACAACCTGTTCACTTCTAAAAGCGAGGTGTTTACAGTTGCATAAAAAGATGGGAGAAGTGTGTGTCTCTGGGTGGCACCTATGTAGAGAAGGACTAATAAATCTGCAAAGTTTCGTTGCTTTCCGTCCGCAGGAAGTGGGTCAGGGGAAACCTTTATTGAACGCCCCTCGTATATACGTTTTAATGAATTTCTGACCTCTAATTAGAAGTCTGCACGCACCCTGTGTTCTCATTGACTTCACTGTCCTTGCTCATTGCACTACTCGTCGGTGTTTTCAATTGGCCTTCTTTAAAGGGGTACTGACACAAACTTTCGCGGCCGAGACAGCCTGCGGGTTCGATTCCCGTGAACATGTGTATATCATCTGCAAAATATCTACAGCGAATATAGCTTGGAAGGTATTTTAAATTAATTTTGAAGTTTGCGTGAGCGATCGACTCCCTCGCTCTACTGACACCATCAGAGGGGACCCTCGGTGACCCCCCCCTACTTCCCTCACGTGACCACGCTGCAACAAGTTAGGATGACGTCATAGCGGCCATTTTTCTTCTGCCGCGTTTGTTCCGGCAGTCTATACTTCTCGGCGGCTGGTCGCGAGTCCGTGGCCGCGGCGCACGCGTTGAAAGTTTTGTGTTTGGCGACACTGCTGTCCCGTTTCCTATTCGAAATGACTTCTTAATGCGGACCGTGCGGAAGTGCGTCACAGTTCCGTGTGCTGACGTGATCGAGAGCTGCGCACGCTAGGTGGTGATAGTTGCACCCGGCGGCTTGTCGTTTTGCGAGCTCTCTCAAACCGAAACTGAAACTGGTCGGTAATGAGGAGCCTGTAATTAAATATCTGTCGCGCGCTGCAGCAAACGAGGTGCCGTGTTATGACTAACAGGCCCCCCAGCAAGACATTGCAGCAAAAAAACGCGAGGCCAAAGTTTTTGTGTCAGTACCCCTTTAACCTCGGTGCCTAGGGCACCGAGGTTAGGTTTTGGAACACTCGGTGCCTAGGGCACCGAGTGTTCTCTGCATTTAGTCCCCACCTAAATGCGGTCACCAGTGCCGGTAACTGACCCACTGTGTGTTTACTCATAGTTCTAATTATACGTATGGTTCCTACATGCGCGTGGAGTCGCCCTGTGTCTCATGTGTCTCGTTATGAAGGCCTGGGAATTTTACAAGTTTTCCATGTCGGCAAATCGTCGCGCTGAAATCGAGCATCATTCAGCTGCTTCCGATGCGGAGTTATTATTCTAAATATTTTTTTTAACTTTTTATTATTCTTATTTCTAAAGAACTTTGTAGCTCCGCGAAATTTTAGAAACAAAAAAAATTAGGCAGCTTCGACCTAGTGGTGCCAATCCTGAAGTAAGTGCGGAGCTGGGCAGCCTTCTTTTTTCAGCTTTCTCTTTGTTTCCTCCTCACTTTCTTTCTTTTTCTCTTTTCCAGTTTTTCCATCTTTTTTTTTCCTCTTTATTCCTATTTTTCTTATTATTTTTCCTTTCTTTCTCTCTCTTTCTATTCCTCGCTTGCTTCGCTTTTTCTCAATTTTTATACGTGGTTTTGCCTGATTTACGCCAAGCGACGACAGCATACGACCGCATACGAGAGCCCGGGTCCTTAAATTTCTCCGCACTTAATATCATCATCGAGGCGCTCGAAGAAGAAGAGGAAGTCGACTTGTCTTTGGCGTGAGCGCGCGCTCAGTAGGCTACAGATGGCTCTTCTATTTGTGGTTCTTCCTGCCTTACGCCAAGCGACGACGACAGCATACGACGGCGTGCGACAACATACGACAGATCAGGCCCCTAAAGTACTCCGCACTTTAAAAAATATTTCAGTATTCCAGGAATTTTAATAGCGGAGCGCTTCAAGCTTTTCGTTGCGCAGGGTAGTGCGAGCAGGAATTATCATCATCATGAACCGATACGCGCTTGCTTCGTCCTCTTCAACTTCTGCTTCGCTACCACAGCACGTGCGCCGATTAGTCCGGCATGGAATAGAAGAACTATGATACGCGAGTCTGTTACGTGGCTAGAAATCTCGTACCGTCACATCAACCCGTCACAAGACTGAAACTGTGTAGCATCACGTAAAAACTAGTCACGCGACTTAAAATCACGTAACACCACGCAATAACAAGTCGCATGACTAAAATTACGTAAAATCACGTCATTGCTAGTCACGCGACTAAAAATCACGTAACATGACGTAACATCTAGTCGCGTCACTAAACTCACGTAACGTCATCTAACAACTAGTCATGTGACTAAAAATCACGTAACTAGGGACATATCTAGAATAATATAACATCACGGAACTACTCGCATTTAGTCGCGTGACTAAAAATCAGCATTTAGTCGCGTGACTGAAATCACGCAACATCGCGTAATAGCTAGTCACATGACATGTTTTCGCCATAAACTCGTAACAACTAGTCGAGTTAATAAAATTACAACATCATGTAACAGGTAGACCCGTGACGTGTCTAGGCATGTCTAGCCGTACATACTAATACAGTAAAAGCTCGTTAACTCGAACTCGTAGGGGAGAATAAAATTGTTTGAGTTAAGCGGAGTTCAAATTAGCGGGTGCGGAGACAACGCAGAGAAGCCACCTCTGGACTTGTTTCCGCAAATTACGAGATACTACACGTTTGTGGCAGGTAATGTCGTAAATTAAGTTCTTGCTCTAACAGCGGACATAATTTATTGATCAGTCAGTGATACGCCAGACACTAGCAGTGACTTCCATTCACGTGAGCAGTGAGCCTTAATGACAAAATAAACGAAGCTATTCGTGCTCCAAAACATGTTCATTTACATGGCAGAGTTAACGCAATCAAAATGCAAAGTCTTTCTTTCTTAGTTTATTTAGAACAATATTGAAATTGTCCAAAGCGACACGGCTAAAGGCAAACATTGCCTGACTGGGCCGTGTCACCCATACAGCAGTAGCAGCAGACAGGCGACATTTACAACCGTAAAAGCATACATGCAAATCCATCACTACACTTGTTTTACACAGATGAAATTAATGAGTAATTTGGGTGACCATTCTGGGCAGATTTGTTATCATTACGGGCCGATTTCTGCGAGGAGGGACGAAAGCCAGGGGGCTCTCAGTTCGACTTGAACGTTGTAGATACCGACGCGTTCTAATTATGGGGAGTTTTCCCCCATAGAAGTACATAAGGCTGTGCCGGGACCAGGGCGTCAGTTCGAATTAACTGTAAGTGTGAATTAACCGAGTTCCAATGAACCAGGTTTTACTGTACTAGGAGAAAGTTAATAATAATATCTGGGGTTTTATTAAGCCCCAAAACCAAGATATGATTATGAGGGACGGCGAAGTGGAGGGCTCCGGAAAGTTTGACCATCTGGAGTTTTTTAACGTGTGCTGCCATCACACTGAACGCGGCCCTCATGCATTCCGCCTCAATCGGAATGCGACCGCCGCGACCAGCATCGAACCCGCGACCTTCGGTCAGCAAAAGCGTGGTATTAATAGCAAAACTTAGCTAGGTCGAAGTCTACCTCCACTGATGGTGGCAGCCTTGCGCCACTAGTGCAAGCTCCACACTTTTCTTTTATTGATCGGCCTGATGAAATATTTCTGGTTCAGTGTAAAAACCTTTTGAATGAAGATGCCGTCGCCCCTATGCAGTTTTTCTATTGATATAATGCTTCTTTAACGTGACTTATTTGCCTTGTACTTCTATACAAGTACTCGTCACGGTGGTCTAGTGGTCATGACTCATGGAGCGGAACTGCTGACCGAAAGGTCGCGGAATCGAATCCCGACCGCGGCGGCGGCATTTCGATGGAGGCGGAATGTTAGAGGCATGTGTACTTAGATATAGGTGCACGTTAAAAAAAACCACGGGTGTGGAAATTTTGCGGAGAACTCCACTAAGGCCTCCCTGATCATCACATGATGTTTTTGGGATGTAAGACCTAAACAATTACAATACTGAACAGAATCACACGAAATACCTTTTTGTTTAACATTAAACAACAGTTTGTATTTTCTTGTAGCACAGTGCTCTGGTCGGCATTATGTGTTAACACCTGCGTAGACCTTTGTTGTTGCTCGGCAAGCATTCGCAGATAGTGTAACATCGGACGACACAGTGTGCTGGTGTAGACATACACCCACGCACGCTTGTATATAGTATACCTATGCACAAAGGCACGCCACATTGTACACACACACGAATATTTGAACACGCCAAGAACACATGCACTCGAATGCTTGAACACGTGAAGAACACGCGCACTCGAATGCTTGAACACACGAAGAATGCAAGTACACTAACACTCGAACATATAAAGTGCGCACGTATACTAGGACTTGAACACACAAAGAACATGTACACATGAACAGTTGAACACAGACAGATCATACGTGCTAGCACTTCAGCACACAGAGAACACACACACGAACATTTTAACACACAAAGGTTGCACAAACGAACCTTTTAGCACAGAACGAACACACACACAAACGCTTCAGCACATAGAGGACTCACACGCAGGAACCCTTGAGAATTTAAACACACAACGAACACATACCAACACTCAAACACAGAGAACACACATGAGCACTTCAACCCAAAGAACACACACACACGCACACCGCAAGCTCGTAGACAACGCACCTAAACGTCGCTTTCGATCGTCCCCGTCTCCTTCGCGAGCCACACTGTGACCGACCACCCGTATTTTGAAAGAGATCGAAAAACAGCGACATTCCTGTAGGCATTACCATTACATGTTCGCACTGCCGAGGCTGCCAGGCGGGCTCGATCACGTACGAGCGTACGGGATCGCGCGCCCCGCGAAAAGGGTTGTTGCGGTGGCTCCGGCGCTCACGTACGTACATCGGAATGCCGTCTCGCTCGTATCTTATATATATATTTGGGGCGGGGGGGTGCTATACGATTCACGCTCGACCGCGGGGACGCCTCGGTGTGTGTCTGTGGGTGCAAGGCAAGCTTCGAGAGATCGATGCACGGAGCCCGTTCAAATCATGCGTTAGGGCGTTGAAGCAGAACTTGTTGAGGAAGCAGCAGTAAGGCTGAAGAGGGTGCCGCGTTTTTTTTTTTTTTAATTTTTGGGTGCCGCCGCACGTGAAGCAAACTGTAGCTGCCTGGAGGAAATAGCTCCGAAAGGCGTATGTGAAAAATTGCGCAACAGCGATTAGTTTCTTTGTTCATTATCGGAATGGCGAAAAAGCAAACAGGAGCCAAGTTGGCCAACAGCACGTCGCTGGTTACAAAGCTGCGCTCTTCAATGTAAACAGGAAAGCATTGAACGAGGAGGCAGCGTTCGCTCTCGCGCTGCGCGCGAATGGTGACGGTTGAGGTGAAAACGTTCCTTTTTGCCGCTTCGCGGAGAGATATAAAAAAAAACAAAACAGCAAAAGCAAACGAGAAGCGAACGCGAAAAGTCATGCACAAGTCGTGTTGTGTAGAGAGAGAAGTGCATAGAACCATTCACGTCATTTGTTATGTTCCTTTTGTGGGTCACGTTTGTCGCTGCTGGCACCCAACGCCGGACCTTCCCGTTTTAGCGCCTGTATTGAGCTGGAAGGTTGCAGCACGTGTCATGTGATTCTTTTTTTATTTTCTTCTTACCGATAGCTGTGCGAGGGACGTTCAATAACGATTTCCCCTGACCCACTTCCTGTAGGCGGAGAGCGATGAAACTTTGCATATTTATTAGTCCTTCTCTACATAGGTGCCACTCAGAGACACACATTTCTCCCATCTTTTTATGCAACTATAAACACCTCATTTGTAGAAGTCAACAGGTTGCTCCAAAAGCCATGTTGTGACTTCAGAAATCAGTTTCATCATCTGGAAAATGCTTGCCCTTCAAGTATGACTTCATTGTAGGAAAGAGGTGGAAGTTCCATGGTGCGAGGTCGGGTGAATAAGGGGGATGCGGTAGAATTTCAAAGCCGCAGCAGCGTGCTTCCATCTGGGCAACATGTGAGTTGTGAACTGGGGCATTGTCTTGCAGGAGGCGGACACGTTTGGTGAGCGTGCCACGTCTCTTGGTTTTGAAAGCCTCCCGCAGTTTCCGCGGCAGTGAAGAATAGTATGCCCCAGTAATCATAGCCCCCCTTTGCTAGGAAATCCATCAAGACTACTCCGTCCTGGTTCCAAAAGACTGTGCGCATGACCTTGCCCGCTGTGGGCTGGGCGCGTACCTTCTTTGGAGGCGGTTGGACTCACCGCCTTCTTTGGAGGCGGTGAGTCCAAGTGCTTCCATTGCATCGTCTGGACTTCTAATCGTCTCCGAATCGTAGTGATGGACCCAGCATTCATCCTGTGTAATCAGTCTGTTGAAAAAGTCCTCCTGGTTTGCATGGTACATGGTCAAAAGAGCCTGGGAGAATTCGACTCGTTCCTGCTTTTCGAAAGGTGTGAGCAGCCGGGGAACCCAGTGAGCGGATTCCTTACGCATATCAAGATTGTCCTGAATGATTTTTTCCACGGACCCCATACTAGCCAGTATAGCGACACGCCGCTCTGGATATTTCTCCTTCTCATTTATCCCTAGGATATTGACCATTACGCTGCCGTTGACGTGTATAGTCGTCATGAAATTTTGAAACAAAATGACAGATGACAATTATACTTGTCATCAACAAAATTGGTCCTACATAGAACCAGTCAAGACTATAATCATCCTCCTTCTGTTTCTTGACCCTATATGACACACTTGTCTATGTTGGCCCATTTGTGTCTCGCCTTTCATTTTATTGCCATTTCTCATTGCACTGCCTTGTGGTGAAGCCACATTCGAGTTATCTTATTTGGACGCAATAAGTGAACTAAAAAAAAAACCAGTGAATTGAAAGAATGGCACAGTTTTATTCAGAACACAAAAGCTCTATAAATTGAGCGAAATTTTTTTTTAGTAATTTCGACACGTTTTTCCTCCTTTCTTATAGTAGCGAGAGGATTAACGGAGTGGAACCACCTTCAGTGATCAATCGCATTTTACAATACGTTGCTCGTTTGCGTGAATCATTAGATAACATTGTACAACCAGGAACATAAATTGCACTTATTGTTTGCTTAAAATATATTGGTAGGCTAGTTAGCTGATCATTATAGGGTATGATAGCGCACACCGGGTAAATGGATGAACACAAATCAACAGGAAAACACAAGCGCCGAACATCAACTGAGGTGTACTGCAGAAAAAATTCACTTCAGTAGGTACTTTTCTGACGCATGCGTCCTATTACGATGCATACTTTAACCACATCTTTTAAGGCGCTCTGTAGTGGAATGCTCCGGAAATTTAGAAAGTCTTGTGTTCCTTGAATTGCACTGACATCGCACAGTTACGCGGTCCTCTAAAGGATATCGCCTTCTTGGAAATGCGACCGCCGCGGCCGGGATCGAAAGCGCGACATTCGCGCCAGCAGCCGAGCGCCGTAACCACTGCACTAGAGGTGGCAGACCCACGATTTTAAAAGGAGTAGGACGCAGTACGTTACAGAAGGGTGCCTTGAAGGGCAAGTCGGTATACATGTCACTCCTACGAAAACAACGCGAAAACGGGAAGGAGGGCGTTATTTGATGCTTACGTGTTGTTTTCGTGACGTTTTACAGCGAATGCTGTTATAAGATCACAACAGCCATTTTTGGAGCCGTAGTTTTCCGCTGCCGCCGCCGCCGGTGTCCGCAACCGCTATACAGCGAAATAAGAAAAATGAAATAATTGACAAAATATTCAGGATAGAAGGAGATTCTAACCCGGGCCCTCTGCCCAGTATTCTGCCACAGAGCTACGCCGGTGCTTGAAACTTTTTTGCAAACGGACCCTATAAAGGCTTCATGTCGGGAAGGAATTACGTCAGCATGTGTACTAGAGCGTTATAGAAAAGTAAAATAACAACCAGTCGTCACAAAATGCGAATTGCGTAACCACTGGGTCGTTGAATTCTTCTCACGCATCACAATAGGCTCAGCCATAATTCTTCGTCGTCATCAGCCCCCGCATGATGATGATGAGGAGGACGATGACGAATTAAATTTATTCAGGTCCAGAGAACAGCAACAAATTGCTTATAATTATTTACAAATGTGTAGTGGGTGTCTCGCTTCCCCGAAAAACGAAGAAGAATGGCATAGTGGACGCTTCTCTACAAAACAAAAATTACGATGATTTATGGCGTAGTTGGTACCTCGCAAGCGTACCAACTACGTGTGTATTCACGTAATATGTAATGTAACATAAGTAATATAGCGTGACAGGAGAGTAAAATAGCGACCGGACGTTACTTAATGCGAATTATGTAACTAGTGGGTCGTTGAATGCTATCAACCCGTTACTAAGGGCTCAGCCATAATTCTTTATCGTCATCAGCCACCATATCAACAAAGTGCATAAAATGACTTACAGATCTGTAGTGGGTACCACGCTTCTCCGCAGAATAAAGAATGCTGGCGTAACGAGTGCTTCCCTACCTCACAAAAATTATGCTCATTTATAGCGTAGAGGGTGCCATGCAAGTGTACTTGTAGTTGCCCCGGGAGTGTTTAACAAAATCTCTAGAAAGGCCACTCTTCCAGCTTTCGCTGCGACCATGCTGCGCGTACCGCGCGGACCTGGCGTTTCTTTATTGCAGAACATTAGGTCTACCTTAAAATAATGATGTGATAGTGCGTAATGCTTGCTGAATAATTAATGCTCCACAGTTTATTCTTTCACTCGAAAGGAAACAGCCAAATTTTCTCCTCATGCCAGAGTACTAGCTGCATCATTAGCATCGAGATGGAGGGTGACCTATTCCCAAAAAATGATGAAGGTGTGCAGCGCATTAGCCTGCTAGCCTTGTAATTAGTGCCGTATACCTCCCACACACTGAAGATAACGAAATTATTGCCGCATTTCGCAAGAAACACAAACCAACACACGCACACACGCGCGCGCGCACATACACACACAGACGCACGCACACACGCACACACACACACACACGCACGCACACACGCACATACACCAACGCACACACACACACTCGCACGCACACACGCACACACACACGCACGCACGCACACACACACACACACACACACACACACACACACACGCGCGCGCGCGCACACACACACACGCACGCACACACACACACACACACACACACACACACACACACACACACACACACACACACACACACACACACACACACACACACACACGCACGCACGCACACACACACACACACACACACACACACACACACACACACAACCCGAGCTTCTCCAAATTGCCTAAATTCTAGATTAGTGGTGCTTTACTCCCGGAGAAACAAATAACGTTCGAACGCCGAAGACACGACTGGTTGCTTAGCTTTCGCGAATAGACGGGCGCGCCTGGCGGCAAGCACTTCGGATCGGCGCACGAGCTGTATCGCTCGTAATTTCGAGCTCATCAGGTGCACCCCTCGCACCACCAACCCATTGCCAACGCCATCGACAGCACCACGGGCCACGGCTGGGGGTGGGACTCGGGAGCTGTGTTCGTATAAGTCATCGCTCGTCATAAAAAAAACATAGGAACAGAAAAATATAGGTAGAGTCAGAGCCCTTCGTTGGCAGCAAAGAAGCTAGCGAGCGTGGGTCTCTCGACCTCGCGAACTTCAGCCTCTGCTATATGAGAGGGCTCGATCTCAGCTCATGCGAGAGAGAAAGTAAAAGAGAGAGAGAGTAATAAAAGAAAAGAACGAAAAAAAAAGCTTCCCCGACAGCGGCGATGGCTGCGCGAGTCAGCATGCAAATCAGCGGCCGGGCGCGCGGTCCCTAAGAACAGCTCGTTAGGAGCTCAGACCTCGGAGAAGGCGTGCTCTGGGAAAGACTAAGGCGAAAACTCATCCGGGGATGCAAGCGAGCCGACTCTCTCTCCCTCTATTCTCAGCTGCCTCTCCTCTCCCCTACTCTGTGGTTGCCCCTCCTCCCCTCCGGTTTAAGAACTGTGGATCATGGTGCAGCCACCTGTATTCTATTCTGGTTAACCGCAGTGGCCCTGCCCCTAGTTTGTTCTCTCCACATTCTGCCGACGAGCGGGAGAGAAAAGAAAAAAAAGAGAGAGAGGGAAATGATTCCTTGTAAGCTCTTAAAGTAACACCGGTGCAAAGTCGATCCCACCCCCCTCGGCCCAGCGTGTTTAAGAACAGCGGAGCGACGCGGTTTTTTAATGTGTGAAGTCGAGAGAGCACGGCGGGCTTTTCAAAACAAGAAAGAAATAAAACCTTTGCCCGTGCAGCCCAACCTAGGGCTGAAGCCGCAGGATTCAGGAGCCCGACGTCAACGTATGTATCCCATGCTCTGCGGCGACTACGAAGTTAAACCGCTTACCCCCCAATTACGACGAAGCACAAAGGCTGACAGAGTGTCTTCTTATTTCTTTGTTCTCTCTCGTCACAATGTGTTCTCGCTAATAAATCAGAAAAAGACAGAGAAAAACGTTGACGTTGTTTTAGTTTTGTATGACAACGTTTCTATTTTAAAGGATAGCTTAAAGAGCACTTTCATTCGGCCTGCTGTACGTCAGCGCCCCTGTGCATATGAAATTTCTGCGGGGAGTTCTTATTGGCTGTTTCATAATGCAGGAATGGGGAAGTAATTCGGCTCATCTTTCTATAATCGTGTTTTGACGAAAAATGAACGCTATGGAAGGAATTCTGCTGGAAGCCATGGTCTGACATCAAAGCGGCTTTTATCCCCTATGAACGGCTTTTCCAGATTGCAGAGAGCTATACCGCGCGTTCACCATGTCTGCGAAACCACCTCTTTGTAATGCCGCGTTCCCTGTTTCCTTTTTATTTTTATGTTTTCGTGTTGCTTGTCCTGCATGCATGTAAAAAGAGTAGATACACACTGATAAGCAGGATGAACTTTGTTGAACAAACTCTTTCCCGTATGTGCCGAAGAAAAAAATTGAAAATATCTGTTTTTTTGTTGTTATTTTCCAGCCAATCAATATTGAATGAAATTTCAAGCAAGGATATGCTTACTTAAATTTCAAGAGCTCATAGTTGCACAACATCAAGTGAAGATGCACAAAAACCCAAAGAACTTGTCCCTTTACGTTTAATACATAAGCCTTTAGGATTACCGTTTCAGCGCGTCGATCGAGCTCCCAACATATTCATGAAGGTATGCAAAGACTAAGTTAGAAAAAAAAAGGAATGCGGGAGATTATTTCTATTTCTTCGCGCTCACTCAATAACTCTCACTCGACATACGGAAATCACTCGACAATGCGGATGCCAGAAACGCTTGCTACTATGAGGGCTGCGAGCTGATGCGATTAGGTCGCACTTATTATTATAATTCAGTCTCCTCACTCTTTCTCATCTTTCTATTCCCCCTCCCTAATCCGCCAGTGTACGGTAGCCAACCGGAAGTGTTGCCGTTGAACCTCCTTGCCTTGTCCCTTTCTGTTTCCGTCCTACTCTCCCTAATTTAGGCACTGCAGATTCTCTGTAGTCGAGAAAGTGCGAGGTTTATACGCACTCACTTTCAACTCACTCGCACAACTGAGCTCGTTCTCGTCCTTTTAGGCATTAACTTTCCCATTTCAATGCGATATTCGTTCTTCAAGAATGCACAAAATAAATACATGAACTCATCCATTCATAAGAATGCAGGTGAGTGTACCAACTGTGTAGAGTGTTAGTTCTACTGCTCCAGCTAAACACCCAGAAGGCGCCTGGTTCCTTGCATCTGACCTTCAGGTTCAGCCAAGGTCAACGCCGGCCAAAGAGCTTTACGGAAACAGTAGTACGGCACATGTAAAGTGGCGTCCGGCGTACTAAATGCATGGTCTTTCACAAAATACTTTCATCAACCGATCACATTTGCCTCATACTGTATTCTCCATGGCAGTGTGCATTACTACAATGCGTCTTTTTCTTATATGGTGGAGGGAACAGGCGCAGCCATGGTGGGAGCCTGTCGGAGCAGATTCGCGGGGAAGGCGTGGCAGGACCGAGGGGACGTAAAACTACGCAACATTCATTTAATACATGAATGCGGGAGAGCGCTCTCCCGCAACGAGCTACGTTCCAACGAGCTACGAGTGCACGTGAACGCTTATTGGCGAGATTACAAGATGAAACGACCAGTGTAATGTGGTGGTAGCACTGAAGCGGCCGCTCTAAAGATAAAGCAAGACCTTGCGACCGAGCTTCAGTCGGACACCACTTATGGTGAATTCCAATGCCAGGTTCGGAGCGCCCGACGAACTCCACGCCGGGGCACTCCACTCCGGCGGAGGGCAGCCGAAGGAAATCTGCCAATGGACCACGGGTGCTCCCGCCAGAGCAGGGGGCACTAGCGCAAGTTAACGCTGTGATGCATCACTCACTATTGTCTCCGAGCCACGGCTCGGCTTTACGGGTGCCCGCGTAGGGAACGGGCACTCTCGTGCAGCGCGTTGAGTCGATCACGCAGTCCGCCACGTCTTGCGCGCGCGTGGATGGCATGCGACTCACGGCCGAATCCGTCGCTTTTCGCGGGAGTAGAGAGAACTACCCCGTGGAGTGGATCTCGCGACGGAGCTGCTCCGGATCTGCCAACGAAACATGCAGGGATCAATCTCAATCTGCCAGTGGAATAGACTGGCTCCGCATGGAAAATGAAAAAGTCACAGTTTCAGCGCAACGCCGAAGCAATGAATGCGATGGCAAGAAATTGGAATGTCATGCGAAGATCGACGAGCAGCTCGATACTTGCAGCTTCCCGCTGAAGCATCAGAAGGACGCTCGAAAAGGACGCGCAGGTATACAGAGGACAAGCGTCAACTATACACCTATTACAGTTGTTACGTCTTTTTGTTTGAACAACGCGATGCAAGTGTTGACAACGCAGAGCCCGACGCTCTTAAGTGCGGCGCGCGGATAGACCCCTCTGCGTCCCCTACCAGGTGTTGCCCCTGCCACGCGATGGCGTCTGACGCAATGTGCACGCTGTTCGGTTTTTTTTTTTTCGCTCCATATCACGAGTGGGTACAAAAAGGGGCCCCTCAAGGAGCGTGACAGAGCCGTGGATTTAGTTGGCACATATTGTTTGCACAATCTTTACATGAAAATCACGCTTGCACTGACTGTCTATGGTAAGGTTTGCTTACCTGGTGACGCATTTTGACAAGCTGTGGACCATTTCATTAGCCCTAGATGCGGACAGTTGGCCTCAGTCAATTCCCCCGGGGATGTTGCATGACATTTGATGGATTTGCCACATTTTGTTGATTAACTCTTGCCTTTTGTCATGGGGAGTGGCTGGGTGGTCTAACGCACCGCGTTGCGGTGCGAGGGGTCACTGGTTCGAATCCCCAGTCCGGTTCCTTGGAATTTTTAGAGGCGAAGCTCATTAAGGTCGAAGCTTGTACATCACTCCCGCGGTGTCCCCCGGCGTAGCCACGCTAGTGCGATGATGATTACACTGTCATCACGGCTCAGCACATGCAATGTAACCATTGTACGCCATGACGATGAAGAATAAGCGCGTTCCAGATCACACATTCTCTTTCAGCCATCATTGCACAGCACATGGAATGTACCCATTATACGTCATAACGATGACGATGACGCTCATGACGATGAAGAATAAGCACGTCCAAGACCACACATTTTCTTTCTGCCATGGATGAAAACGATCGTGAACGCGCTCTCACCCACGAAAGGCAAAACGGCCATGCCGACAGCAAGGTGCTACACCGGAGTTGAGGACGCGGAAAGCGGCGGCTCAATGGCAAAAACACATTATATATACTGTACACACGCGTTGTCACTCATTTACATGCGCCACTGGGCAATGTCACGGGTGATTTACGCTAAGAATGATCCTCAGTGCTTTACCCACTCGTCATGATTCACTATGCGAAGTTGTTTTCTTGTGATTTATTTTTCTTTGTACCTTTTATATATATATGTATATATATATATATATATATATATATATATATATATATATAATTGAAACAATGAAGTGCTAACATAGGACCCGGAGTAAAAGTTCGAAAAAAAATATATCAAGCACGCAGGAACAATTGTTCTGGGAAGGACTGACGTTTCGGCCACGGGACCGGCCTTCATTGGAGTGATGCACAAATGCGACAGCCACGCAATATAAGATGACCAATGACTTAGCATTCTACCATTATTTTCTGGACGTCATAGTCTGCATATCTGCTATATATATATATATATATATATATATATATATATATATATATATATATATATATATATATATATATATATATATATATATATATATATATATATATATATATATATATATATATATATATTCAGCAGGAAAGTTCAGTGGGTTCGGTCTGTGTAAGAAAAAAACGGGTACACGTACGAGAAAGCAATACTTTTATGCCTTAAGTTTCGGCCGTGGCGCGGCCTTCGTCAGAGAATGACGAGAATGACGGCCTTCTCTGACGAAGGCCGTGCCACGGCCGAAACGTAAGGCATAAAAGTATTGCTTTCTCGTACGTGTACCCGTTTTTTTCTTATATATATATATATGTATATATATATATATATATATATATTATTTTGGGTTTGAATTTTGCACGGGCATCCTTTGCTTCAATTATATATATATATATATATATATATATATATATATATATATATATATAGGGCATGATGGCGACGGCAAAATCAGCCGAGAGTGTCCATATAATTGCTATCGTAATAACACTGATATCGAAAGTACTCCGAATCTGCCATTGGAATTCACCAATAAGGATGACCTTAAGCGCTGCTGCCTTTGTCTCTGCAACTAACCGAATCACCCGCTCTCGTAGTGGACGATGTTCCCGGACAACAGGGTCAGTGATCATGCGGCTTTCGACGTCGATAAAGAGCGCAAACTCCGTGATGCAGGTGTGTGTGTGCATCCGCTGACTTCTCATGTTGTGCCCGAATACAGTTGTTCATACATGATGATCGATTTCTTGCACACTAATATACACGGGACATGAAAGTCGCATTAGACCTTCGGTTATATACTGAATGGATTCAAAAGCTTTCGCTGCAGGAAATTCGTCAGGCAATGTGTTTTGGTATAGGAAGGCGACTTAATGATTGTTGGTGTGTTTTAGGGCACATTTCAATGTGAAACTAGCATATTGCGCATTCGAGAAAGCAAAAAAGACCCCGATAGAATGAAATCCTTCTTGTATTGAACACGTTGCCGTGATAGAAACTCAATTTTAAAAAGTTGAAGAAATTTACGCTAGCCCTGTAAAGCTTAAGAAACAGCGAAGCTGGTTGATCTTAGAGGCTTAACGGGGCCTCCTTGGCTGATGCTAGTTCTTTACTTGGCTTTGACAGAGTGGAGTCGAACCTCACACACCCTTCACAAACCTTGCGAGAATATCAAAACTCCAGCGCCACAAACTCACTTGCAAACCTGGCTGTGGCAGCCCCGGTAGAAGCGGAGGCCCTTCGTAGCTCGTACTCGGCTCGCGCCACATCGGGAAAAATCGGCGCGGTGGCTGCGCGGACTGTTTCCCTAGGTTGGAATGTCTTGGTGGCGGCAGCTCCTAGGCACATGCGCGGCTAGGCGAGGTTAAACACAGGTAGGGCGTATTTGTGCTTGGTTGTTGTGAGGCAACAGCGCGGATAGTTTTTTGCGGATGGACGGACGTTTTACCTCGGGCTTTGAGAACTTCGCAATTTATTAATCCCGGTTAGTGAAAAAAGTTACGCGTAGATTAAGGAATATCAAAATATTGGGAACAATGGAACGGCGGTGTGGAGTCTAGAGAAGGAAGTCGCGCAGAAACACGAATTTGTCACAAGAGCAGACGCACACAACATGGAAATTACATCCACAGAAAAAATCAGGAGTGAAGTTACTAGTCTCCGCGGTAAAAAAAAGAAAAAAAAAGCAAAACTAATTGTCCTGATTAAGAGCTCTATGTAGCAAGACCAAGACAGCTTTACAGATACAATGGATCCACGGAAAACTAACCGATGCGAAAACAGGTACCACTCGGCTACATACGAGATTGTAAAAGTGAAGAGCTGAACGTGGAAGTTTAAGTGGAATACGATAAAGCGAATTCAGCTGAGTTATTCAAGAGCAGCGAGGGAGCAATCGATGAGAAGCAGAACCGTGGGACTGATGCCGAAATAAGTTGTTCCTGCGAAACGTCATTTTGAAGAATTCGCGAAAGGGGCATACTAAATTGTATGGCTGCCCGGATGAATGGAATACCGATGAGGCTTGTTCTTAAGTAAAGCCGCAAAAGCAAAGAAATTTTAGTAAAATAACTGCGAAAGCGCATAAAGAAAGCGGAAATCCCCGAGAGTTGTCGAGACAGAAATGTGATCCTAATTCTATGCAAGAAATAGAGTAAATTGCAAACACATACACCAACTTACAGAGGCTACATGTATTCTACCCCACAGCATACAGAGATATATGTCCGTGGTGTGGGACCACACCAACTGTGTTTCACATCACGTGGGAGTGTACACAACACAATGAAGAACACCACAACATGAACAACACGGAGGAACAATGGAAGGCACTGCTGTCCAGCTCGGCCTTTGAGGATTAGCTTTGGCTGGTCCAACGGGCAGAGATGATGGCAAGGGCCAGAGGAGCCCTGGAATAGGGGCCCGACCATTTGCAATGCCCCGCCTTATGCGCAAATAAAGTTTTGTTCTCTCTCTCTCTCTGCACATCGATATTGCACTATCTACAACAGCACATACAAAGGCACAAAGCGAGTCAGGAAATAGAAATTTTCAAGCATGGTCAGAAGAAAATGGGATATTCCAAGAACTACAACATGGTTTTAAAATAGGCAGAGCAACTGCGCTCAGGTACAATTGTGGCCAATGAAATCATTCTTTTTTTTCTCTTTTCGGGAAAGAGTGGTGTATTCGCGTGGTATTCATGCGGTTCAAGAGCCCCACCCATACTCCTTTCCTGCCCGAGAAAAATGTAGCTTTCTCAAATATTATTAATATTTGCTCTATTGCAATGAAGTTTTCGAAGGTTAAACTGGAAGATTAGGAGCATTTGACCCAGGAAACAGACCCGCACATACGTGTGGGGTGGGCTTTTATTCATGTGATTCACTGCAGCGAGGAATGCATTCATAGCGGCCAAGAAAAAAATGCCCCCCACCTCCCCGAAGGGAATCGTGAGGAAATGCCAATGCGTTTCGCGCGCGCTTCACTCCATTTATATATGGTGGTTGTGGTTCGAAGAAGGAAAAGGCGCCTAATTTCTGCAGCCCGGTCGGGAGCACGGCGCAGCGCCTGTTTTTTTTCTTATTTTTATTTTTTTTTTATTTTTTCTTTATATATATATATATATATATATATATATATAGTATTAATGAGAACTAACAGACAAAGATGCCAAAGAAAGTATAGGGGAAGCTATTAGAAGTAATTGTAATGTAAATGTGAAGAAAGGAAAGTGGACGAAAAGATAACTTGCCACCGGCAGGGACTGAACCTGCTGTATATATATATATATATATATATATATATATATATATATATATATATATATATATACGTGCGAGCGAGCGGACGGGGGGAGTGGGGCGCAGGGAGGAGAGAGAGCGAACGGCGAGAGAAGGAGCGGCGAAGCACTGCACCTACCCTCTCCTACACTCTCTCCACACACGCGGGAGCTCCGCCGAGCTCCCGCGATGTGAGCGCCCTCACACACCAGAGCGCGCTCCTCCTCTCCACTCACTCTCCGCTACTCCGCCCGCACCACCTGCTCCGGTTGCTAGGGGCGAGGATAAGCGCGCGCGCCCGCAGCTGTTGCTATGGGAGAAGGAGTGAGAGCGGAGAGATGCGGACACCGACGCCTGACATAGCCCGACTAAGAAATGCATTCGCATTTAAAAGCAAAAAGTACGTGTTCAGCGCTGCGAATGCAACATTTAAAGTATTGTGTGTCACTTGCGAGGCACAGGTATAATTTTCACTTCTGACAACGCCTCCTTGAACAAGAAGTTACACTTGACAGTCTGCAGTGATGTGCAGATGTCAAGTTGAATACTGATGGCCAGTGGTAGACCTGAGTCCGATAGCTTGGCTATGCCGGGTGCCTTTTACACTCCAGGAGAATTGTCTACAGATTGATCTTGCGACACATTTTTCTTGCGGCTTTCAATGATTGGGCGCCTGGTGGCGAGCAAAGTTCCTCATTGATCGGATGTAGCCCATGTTCAGGTCCATACATAAAGCTGCTTGATCTTTTGCAGAGTTACTTGCAAGGTTTTTCTATGTCTACAACTAGGACACACTGCCATTTTGTCAGCAGTAACTTCAAAAATCGTTACATTAAATTAGTATGAGAAAGTCCGCAAAGGACTCTTCACATCAACAAGAACATCGGCTGTCTCACCACTTCCAGGCAGGTGAAGCTTTGCAGCTGAATGTGTCTTCTTCCAAAAGACATCATTTTTGCTGAAACTGACAGGATATGGTGAGTGGTTACCTGACCCAGTTATTACGGAGGCGACTGCTCAACAACTCGCCTTCCTCCCTCCAGTTTTCATGACTAAGTTGGCTCGAACCACGAATGTGAATCTCTGTCAATTCGTCAAGGAGGTCTCTACCGAATTCTGACGCAAGACAGAAGGAGCCTGAATATCTCTTCTATGTTTTCTTCATTCTCTGGTTTCAAAATCTCTACATGTGAAAAAAAAATTCAGCACTCACAAAAGCTAGTTTTCCAAGTTATCAAATGTTAGCAATTTTAACCCTCACTGTTATTTATTATCCTACAACTTCCCTTCCGATACTGAAAATCTATATGATAGGCAATGTAAAATCGAATTATTTTAAATATGATGCATGTTGTCACAATACAGTCACAAAATTAATATTTTATGCATAAAAGGCAATCACTCGCAAATATATGTGCGCTAAGCTTCGCCGCAACTAAAAGAAATAAAGAAGGCAGAACTTTTGTTCCTTGAAGCCGAAGACTATAACCATAGGTCAGGTAGATCGTCTTGTTTGAAGTCCAGCGTGTCCGAGTGTTGTGTTGTACTTTGGTGTGTGCGGCTCAATAAATACATTCAGAAATTGCTCGGACCCGCTGCAGTGTTGTAATGGTTACGGTGCTTGACTGCTGACGCGAAGGTCGCTGGATCGAATCCCGGTCACGGCCGCCACTTTTCGATGGAGGGAAAATGCTGGAGGTCCCTGTGCACGTTAAGAAACCCCAGGTAGTCAAAATTTTCTGAGCCCTCCCCTATGGCGTCCCTCGTAACCATATTGTTGCTTTCGGATGTAAAACGCAATGTTCTATGCGTTACTGAAAAAAGTGACTAAATACGTTACTCGTTACGCTAAAAAAAAAACGGACTGCGTTACCGTTACATCTACCGAAAAAAAAGTAATGGACGTTACTTGTTTTTTCGAGGGGGTCTTTCGAGTGGGAAGCGGACATTCTACCTCTGCAGCGCTTTGGTGGAGCCGCGCGCAACGCTTTAAATGACTACAGATTGCAGACCTTGAACACTTTTTTTGTCTAGGGACCTAAGGTGTGTGCGCTGTGTTCTTTTTTTTTTTCGTTCCACATCACGATGGGTAGAGAAAGGGGCCCATTTTTTGTGCCGGTCTCAAGGGCAGTTTTTAAACTGAAAGAAAATGTGGAGCGTTGCGTGATAGAAAGCACGCTCAAGCTCCTCCGAGATCTGCATACCGCCAGCGGTAAATAGTGCCTATAAATAGCTTGCCGTTATTACGCCGGCGCAAGCATGGTGCGTGCCTGAGTAGTGTAACGCAGCGCGCTGCAGAGCGAAGGGTACCTTGTTCGAATCCACTGTAGGGTGCGTTAAAATTTTTTTCTTCCGATTTATTTTTCCTGTGCCTTTTTATATATGTACATGCATATACATATCCGGGGCATGACGGCGGCGGCGACGTCAAATATCAGCCGAGTGTGTCCATATAACTACTATCGCAATAAAAAAGGGAAGAAACAGAGTAACTCATCATCGTCATGAAGCGACACGCACTCTCTTCTTCATTTCCGTCCTCTTCTTCCTCCTCTGCTTCGCTCCCAAAACACGTAGGGATATATCTCCACCGCAGTGGGATTTGACCAATTTCTGTGGCACATACGAGGTCTGTTAGAAAAGTATCCGACCTTATTTTTTTTGCGAGCACCTGATGGATTTGAAACAAGCGCGCTTGCATCAGCCGACCTTGAACCTTCGTGCGCATGCGTGAATTTTTTCCCGCCTGCCAATAGCGTCAGTCGCTGGGACGCAGCGTTTGAGTGAGGTAGTGCGCAGTGCTCTCGTCAGTTTTTCATTGCAAGGAAAATGACGGAGCGACTGGAGCAGCGCTACTGCATCAAATTTTGCCAGGAACTGGGCGACAGCCAAGTGTAAACCATTGGGAAGATCAAGACGGCTTTCGGTGACGATGCTATGAGCCGCACACAGATTAAGGAGTGGTACAACCGGTTTAAAGACGGCCGCACATCGGTGGAGAGCGAGCCACGCTCCGGTCGGCCATCAACATGCCGAAATGACCAGGTCATTGCCGAAGTGAACGCTGTGGTGATGCGGGACCGTCGTGTGACTATCCGGGAAATTGCGGAAGAGGTGGGCATCAGCACTTTCTCTGCACATTCCATTATGACCGAAAATTTGGCCATGAAGAGAGTTGCGGCGAAATTCGTGCCGAAACTGCTCACGGTGGAGCAAAAGCAACTTCGTGTTGAAGTCTCACAGGACATGCTGGATTTTACAAGCAGTGACCCTAACTTCATGAACAGCATTATCACTGGTGACGAGTCTTGAGTGTACGGGTACGACCCGGAAACCAAATCCCAGTCGTCACAGTGGAAGCATTCCACGTCACCAAAACCAAAGAAGGCCCGCCAAGTGCGCAGCAACGTCAAAGTGATGCTGAGTGCTTTCTTTGACTTCCGCGGTGTGGTACACCACGAGTACGCACCACAGGGTCAAACAATCACCAAAGAGTACTACAGAGATGTCCTCTGTCGCCTACGTGATGCTGTGCGGCGCAAGAGATCTGAGTTGTGGTCAACAGGAAACTGGCGCATCCATCACGACAATGCTCCTGCCCATTCCTCACACTTGGTTCAGACTTTTTTTGGCGAAAAAGTCAGACTCCTGTAGTTCAACAGGCTCCTTACTCTCCTGATATGGCCCCCCTGCGACTCCTGGCTGTTTCCCAAACTCAAGAGGACATTGAAAGGAGAGCAATTTCAGACAAGGGAGGACATTATGGCTGCAACGACAGCTGAGCTAAACTCCATTCCGAAAGAGGCCTTCTCAGAATGCTTCCAACAATGGCAGCACCGCTGGGAGAAGTGTGTGGAGTCCCAAGGGGACTACTTTGAGGGGGATTAGGTTTCCAACTCTCCAATTATGCCAGTTTTTTTTCTTCCACCAAAGGTTGGATACTTTTCTAACAGACCTCGTATGCTCTTTCCAGCGGACGGCTTACTCGTTTTATTGCGATAGCAATTATATGGACACTCTCGGCTGATTTTTGCCGTCACAGTCGCCGTCGCAGTCACCGTCGCCGTCATGTCCCGGATATGTATATGTTTTCGTATATATAGACATGAAGAAAAATTAATCAGCATAAAAAAATTCCAGAGCTCCTGATCGGGGATTCGCACCAGCAACCCCTCGCTCTGCAAGCTGCTGCGATAGCCAACACAGCCACACGCCATGCTTGTGGTGGCGATATAACGGCGATATATTCATATGCACCACCTGTCGCTCTCGGCACGCAGAGCTCAGAACAGCCTGAGCGTGTTTTCTATCACGCAACGCTTTTACAGTTTCTTTCAAATGGAAAACTGCCCTTGAGACGCGCACGAAAAAAACACAGCATATCCACGGAATGAATGATGATGAGTGGGCGAAGCTGCGGAGGTTCATCGGTAAACCGTGAATCTTCCGTGAATTCTGCCCGGTACATCATCACCAACGTGAGATCGGGCGCGTTTATACTAAAAGGTCGATGAGAGTTATGGTGACTGAAGCAATCATGGTTACACCGTGAAATCTTCAGTGGTTTCGCCCAGCAGTAATCAAAGCGATAGTGTGTGTGAAATTTTATTCAAACCTCAACGACCGGTCGTCGTCCATAGTCTGCGAAGCAGCACGATCCGGCAAGCGCACTCGTACGGCTATAGTACGGCGGTCCGCGCAATCGAAGAGCAGCTGCACCGCCAACGCCATCTAGCGTACCTTCACCCAACCGCGATATTGTACGCATGTCTATAGGACAGCGCCCTCTCGGAAACGAGACGAGAACTGGAGATGACACCATATCCACGGAGTGAATGCGGTAAACCGGTAATCTTTCGCAAATTCTGCGCAGTACATCATCAACGACGTGAGATCGGGTGCATTTATACTAAAGGGTCGATGAGAGTCATGGCGACTCGCAGCTCACTTTAATTTTACATGTACGTTGTGAATTTTTTATTGTTTAATCACGCACAGGAGACATCTCACACCGGCACTACCTTGCAGGTCAAAATCCAGTGCCTACTGGCTACTCAGAATGCATGGACAACCGAGGACCGTTGAGGTTATGCCACAAGGAGCATCGCCCCTACATATATTCATCATATACAAGTACCGCCATCTAGCGGACATTTCAAGAAACTAAACGAAGGGTGGCTACCCACAACTACATACATCGAGGACGCACGACCCACGGCTTAAAGAGTTTCGCCCCTAAAAGTGGCTCCCTTCTGTACCACTCATGATGTAGAAGGAAAAAAAAAGAACACCGGGCACACTTGGCGTCAGACGCCACCGCGTGGCAGGAGATGCAGAGGGGTCATTCCACGTGCCGCAGTTTAAAAGAAAAAGAAGCAAACAGCGTCGAAAAGTCTAACAGTATCATATCATATAATCAATTCTCGGCCAATCCCCCTGAGTGGGTATGAGCCATGTCAGAGGCAACAACAACAGCATCGGCTTCTGCATTGTGGACACTCACAGCGCATTGCTCAAATACAAACACGTAACAGCTGTGACAGTTGTTAGTTCACGCTTGTCCTGTGTACATTTATGCGTCCTTTTCGAGCGTCCTTCTTTGGGCTGAGGCGGCGCGCTGGAAGTATCGAGCTGCTTGTCGTTCTTCGTGTGACCTTATAATTTCTTGATATCGCATTCACGGCTTCGCCATAGTGGATAAACGGTGACTTTTTGCTTGACGGGTGGGGAGTAGCTGAGCTTGCGCAATTTCTGTGACACATAAGTGCTAGTAGTTTTTACAGCACAACTGCTATGTTAGAGGTTGGTCGTGTGTGGTAGATAAAAAATTATCATCAACACGAACCGGCTCATACTCTCTTTTTCATTGTCATCATCTGCTTCGCTCCGAAATAGAGTTGTCAGTTCCTCTTATAGTAAGCGGTTTTCGGCTTCTTCTTTCACCGAGTCCCTTCTAGAATTTATCATTCGCTTGTGGCACTTTTTTGGTCTTGTTTGCGTTTTTCAAGCAAACATAGTTATTTTAGCGTTCACCACGTTTACCAATAGCGCGTTTGTCTATGAATCTGTTTTGGTCGAGTGTCGAAGTTGGGGGGAATCAAAAGTGACGTTATTCATGCACTCGCAAGCGTGCATTCAACCGGATGGGGACTACCCTGGAGACAATGTTAAGAGTAAATATGTCTCTTCGCTCATAGTTGCGCATATCTTCTCTCTGCAAAATTATTACTGTGATTTTTTTTCAACACTTCTTTATATTTGTGTGACATTTTTTTAGTATAATTATAAATATTTTCAAGAACGGGCAAACATATTAAATTTCCGCGTCTTTTGGACTTCTTCGCTAAAGTCGCGCCCCTTTTCTGGGCTTCTTTTGGGACGATTATTTGCTTGTTAGCTCGGTATCATCTGGCAACTCTGCTCCCGGGACACGTGCGCCCATTTCTCTGGCGTGGCCTGTAATAACCCTGATGGGTGAGAGAACGAGTACAGAGAGAGGGAGAGCGAGAGAGCAGTGAAGATGGAGAAAAAAAATTCCTGGTTAAAAATTTCTTGGTGAGAGCAAGCATATCATGTATAGTAGAGTACACCAAGGGGGGAGAGGCAGATTTGAGAGTAAAAGCTTAACCAAGTTAGGACCAGCTAGGTGCCCACCAGCTCTGCTGGCACCCAGGCTTGCGCGACTTAGTGCCAGGCAGGCCCGTAGCCAGGTAGGGGGGAAGGGGCTAGCCCCCCCCCCCCCCTCCATGACTGGATGGAAGGGGGTGTTGTACCGAGGAAAAATAATAAAAGTGGGTGTTTTTCAAAGCTTTCAACAAGTGCCCCCCACCCCCCACCCCCCCGAAAAAAATTCCTGGCTACGGGCCTGGTGAAAGGTGCGCTAATTTATTTATTTTTTTTTTTGCACTCCTCATGTTGATGCCGACGATGGTCAGTTTTGGCGTTTAATGAAACATGTAAGGCTTTCGCCCTTATGAGATAATCATTAGAATATGTTTCACTTTTGTAATATACCGTAGGTGGGCACTATGAGCTGACATTATTTGTTTTAGGTTTTTTGAGTTATTCTGTTATTCAAATGGACAGCAACTAGCAGCCCTACTTAATAATCGAGCGTACGCATAGAAACCGGCTTCGCTTTCCATAAAAAGAAAAGAAAACCGTCATAACGTATACGTTCACAAAATAAACACAAGAAAAAGAACTTGTTTACTATCTCTCCTTGTAGAACGTGCCCTAGTTATACCAGCTTTGTGGAAATAAGTTCGCGTATTATGCGCAATAAATTACAGTAGAGCTTTTCCGCGGACGACATCTGTCTGTATGCCAGGTTTTTTATGTTATTTTCAGTTAGCCATTCTCAGCGCCGACCCATATACACAAGACAGACGCGAACGCAAACGGTCGCAGCGAAAGCGAACAAATTCTAGGCCACGAAACAGGACGACACAAGTAGAGCGTTTGGAATGACTCTTGGAAGATTAACGCGATAGCGCTAAAGAGCTCCTTTCGCAGAAATTCCGGCGTCGGTGTCGGCGTCGTTGGTTGCAAGCGAAAAATCATCATCTTGTCCGGAACCGAAAAATCGAGAAAGATGCAAATAAAGCAAATAATAAAAATTTCCGGGTCCGAGTGAGGATCGAACCCAGGTCGTCTGCATGGCAAGCAGATGTTCTACCGCGCAACCATGCCCATGCTTGGACCTGCATTGATACGACTTCCTCTGCTTGGAAATGCAGTGAAAATAACTCGTGCTTCACAAACACACGCGTCCTGTATACATACGTCGCAATACAACATGTAATATCGCCTTAATGTTGCGTGGTACAAGTGTGTATTGCCATCGGGCGTCACAAGACATGAATATCATAACGACTTCGGAGTTTACGGCGGGCCACCCACAACAAAACCACAGACGTTACGGCTCGTATTCCCTTAACACCATGTAGTGGGTGCACAGCAAGTATGCACTAAGTGGCTGAAGTACGCACTAGGGACAGGATATCGCTGTCGCGTTCAACTCTTAAAGACAGAGCTAAAGGGTCCCCCCCCCCCTTTTTTTTTTTTCAGACTTCCGTTGGATGGGGGGCATCCGTGAACGCTGAGTAAAATGGAAAGAATGGAAGCGTAGGCTATGCATTACTGAAGAAAAAAAAGAAAACAGTATTCTCTTGCAAGAGGAATGCAACGGCCGGAAATTGCGTTAGTGATTTGCCCAGGAACTACGTCGTCACGTTGTGTGAGAGAGAGAAGAAAACAGAGAGAGAACGAGAACAGAAATTTAATCGATAGTGGCAGAAGGAAGTAAAGATAAGAAAGGGAGCTTCGAGAATAAAATTCCGCGTATCCACGGCGGCGTGAACTTAGTCTGGGCCAACCATGCGTCACTGCTCAAAGTTTTATAGAAGAATAGAAGAAGAAAGAACGAATGAATCAAAGGAACACGGATATTCCGGACATGAGAATTGAAAAAATGAAAACCACGGCATTAGGAAGGTCACATAAGAAAGATAACGCAACAACCGGCATAACAAAGATAGATGAAAAAAAAAAGAAAGCAAAAGTGCAGGTGTCAGCAATTTTGTTCTAGGAATAGACGTCCTGCACAACATACAGGAATCTCGGTGTCCGCAGCTATGAAGGAATGTAATGTAATTAAGCACTTGCGAAGGGAAGGTAGGGCCGTGAGCATTTGCAAAGCATATCGGTGCAATGGAAAGGGGGGGAGGGGGTGCAGCTACGCACTGAAAAAACTGGCTCGGCCGGGAAACTCGGATTATCATTTCGAATTACTACCGTTTAACTGCTTTACACAATGCATCGCCTGACTAGATACGTATTTTTCCTATTATCCAATATGAGCTGCAGAATACGGCTAATCTCATTGACCTTTCGCGGACATGCCACTTTGTCTTAATCCATCATAAGTATGCCTCAAAATATTGTTCCATCTTTCAACAAGCGACCCATGATTTCTTTTTTTTTTTCACACTGAGTTTGCTTACCTCTAACACTCTGCTTCATACGTTAGCATTAAGCGACCCAGCCGTGATAGGCGGGAGAGGAGACGACATCGGACCCACTGCGATACACACACACGCTGCCCTGGATACACACCTTTCTCTCGGAATATTGGATATTAAGAAGCGTGCCCCCCCCATCCTCCCCCTCGCTTGGAATGCACATTCTGCGCGTACAGCGGTGCGTGTGTAGTTGCGTACGGTCGGCGACCTTGCTCCCTTACCAGAACTAGAATCTCTTTAAGGCCTCACCGAATGTCAACCGATCGCAATCTTCTCACGCACATGTATCGCGTTTCGTGTGCTTATAGTTGCGTCTCTACTGAATACAAAAGAGAGAGAGAGAAATGCAATAGGAATGCCTCTAATACAAAAGGCATCAGCATTTCGCATAACTTTTTCCACGGGAACAAGCGCATGCTCTCGGAGAGGAGGAGGAAGCCGGCGAAATTGCGGCATCATTGCATTGCACGCTCTTTCCTCTAACTTCTCGCAGAGAAAAAAATTGAAGACATCCGCATAAACGGTATTTTAAGGAGCTGCTCCAGCCCGGAGGCCGCGCTCTCTCTCATGCAGCTGTGCTACGCGGATAAAGCGCACCTCGCAGCGTGCAGCAGTGCTCGTTGCTCGAAGCGGCGGCGGTGGAAATACTGCGAGGAAAAGATACGAGCGCTCGCCGCGCGGCAACAGCCGGTGTGTGCTCTCGCGATCCTACGAGAAAGAAATGAAAACCGAATGCAAGGATCGAAGCTGGCGGCTTGTAATTCTGGCGGCAAAAAAGGAAAAAAAAAGGAGAGGGAAGATGGAGAAGAAGATGAGGAGGTTTGAAGGAGAAGAGGAGAGCAGCCAGAAAAGCGCACGCAGCATGGCAGGAGGCAGGGAATGTTCTTGAAGGGTCTGGCGCCGACAAGCTCACTGCTGCTGCTGCCGCTGCTGCCAGCGCTCTCTTGCTTTTTTGCACGCCCTTCTCCCTTCGCTGTATCGATCCACAGGGCTGGCTTTCCTTTCATCCTCACCGCCTGCACGCAGCTAAAAGAGAAGGCACGGATGAAAAAAGAAAGACAGGAACAAGCTTGCGTTCGGGGGGCTGCGCTACTTTCAATTTCCTTTGTTAGTCCTTCCGGCACGAGTGTGTGCGCTTCGAGGAAGCAGCGTGGCTCGCTCGCCGCAGGGACGACGTCGGCCATAAGCGGCGCGGTGGCGGCGGCAGTTGGTTGGTTAGCGCGCGAACACGTGCGACGACTACGGGCGGGTAAAGTGCCGATGGTTGTCGCCGGCGTTTGGTGCGTGCCAATTTCTTTTCTTTCTTTTTTATTTGATCCGCACGGCTCCGTCGCGAAACGATGAATGATGGCGCGAACGATATTGTGAGCGCGATCGCTCCTTCCTTTCTGGACCGAACGGGATTGGAGGGAGAGGCGGCTGAGAGATGCGAAGATTTCGCGGTCTCTGTGGGTGGTCGGAAGAGGACGCTAGCGTTCCCATACGAAGCACGTCAAACGTCGGCGATGCCATTTCGTGAAAGAGAGAGGCGTAGAAAGGAAAGAGGGGGATCGACGTACCCTACGCCACTAGGGGGAAAAAGGAGGGGGGGTGGCACTCCGCGGTTAGACCAGGTGCTGGCGCTGCGCCGATCGCGAGCTCAGCGAGGGCGTGTTTCTCACCTGTTGCATGCTCGCTGTGCCAGCACTGATCGATGGTACCTGGGTGTCAGGTCACGCCATGTGCCTCCGCTGGGGAGGTCAATGCCATTCACGCTTTTTCTTCCCGACAGCACGATAGCCGAAACGGGAAACAAAGAGGGATACGGTGCGTATGTGGGGCGACATTCGTGGGTCTTGACGAGTGTCGCCGCCAGAGAATGCCCCCCCCCGCATTTTATGCCTCAGGATCTCCTGTTCCCCCCTATCGGGCTGTCTCGCCGGCCCTTGTACGAATAATGAGGATACGTTATTTAAAGGGCAAACCGGTAGGATCTTGTTTCTCAGAGTGCGCGGTGTGTTGCCGAATGAGCGAGGGGCATGGGAGCACGTGACAGCGGGCCTAATTTGACATCTTTTATTTCTGGCCCCTACAGAGTGTTGAGAAGTCCATTCTGTTGTAGCGGCTTGGTGGACGGGGACAGAAATGGGGGGAGATGTCATTTAGCCCTGATTGGTGTGGATACGCGAATTGATGAACGGGGGGTAAACAAGTACAGAGTCATTCCGAAGCGAGACAAGGCAAACAGCTCCACTCCATGTCGAAAAAAAACAACGTAAAGGACAAGCAGGGAATGATGTCTATAAATAAGTCAACTACAGTTGCTTTTCATAAAAACCAAACAAGTTTTACGACAGTGCTTCATAAATGTGACTACGCGTAACGTATAGAGAATTTATTTGGTGAATGAATGTTTTACGACGTCTAAAACGTCAATATTACCTACAGCAGTGCTTTCCAGAAATTAAGGTAAATGTACGAGATTATATGCGCCACGAGAGGGACATTTTGGAAGCATTCCAATGACGTCTTGAGTCCCGATTACAATTAATATCCAGTAATCAAATCAGTTGCAAGAAAAAAAGAGCCTTCCGTGCTTCACAACAGGTAATAAAATGCTGCTCGTCCGTTTCTGTTTGATTCATGGAAAAAAGAACCGCTTGGCATTACCATGGGGAACGGCGCGAGTGGTTCAAAAGTTCCGCTTTCGCCGAACGGCGCTTCGCTCACGCGGTCGCATCACAGTGGTAGTTTCGGCATCGCGTACTGCTACGTGTACTTTGCATGCTCACGAAAGTCGCTGTGACGGAAAGTTCGACAAAATGCCGCGTCCGTGTGATGATGCCGGATGGCCGAATGGTGTACACCACTTGAGCTGCAGCTCAGAAACCGACGTGACTTTCCACTGGGCACCGCAGAACGAACCCCTACGCTCTAAGTAGCTGAGTGCCGTTCCTCTGCGCCAGTGTGAGAAACAGCCGAAAAATCCGCGTGTGTGCTCACTGCCCTTTCGTGCGGAGGATTACGAAATCAACCGCAATTTTGTCAAGGCTTGCAATGGGCACTCCTGAGAAGTGCTCAGCTGCTACTAGTGTTGACAGCCGCGCAGTAAAGGCGGGCGTTGTGCAAAGCAACCGCTACGTCAGACGCCCCCTTCAGGCGGGTGATTTGAAGTTCGCTAATGCTGTACGGACCTCTACAACGTGATTGTATTTCAAAATAAGCATTTCCTTGGCACGAAAGTAGCACTACGAGGTTTCTTGACCGCTGTTTCAACATTCAACGTCCACATAATATTGGCCTTTAGTGTCCCTTTAATTCAGAGTCGATGACAACACGCGACTTTGTTAATTCTTTTTAAGAAAACTTAGAAGTATTCTAGTTTTAAATGTAAATATGTATTCACTACTTCCTGAAGGAACGGTTTGTTTACTGTATACTTATTTATGCGCAAATCACGATTATTTAATCTGCTTGTATCCCCTATATTGTAAAGCCTAGACAAGTCTCGAGATGGAAGTACTGTCTTGATTAGCAAAGCGATAACTAAAGAACTTAAAGCAAACAAACACTGAAAGCACTACCGATATTCGTCATAACAAACTGAAAATTAAATACATACCGGAAATCCGCTTTATTTCGCCTTATAAACTGGTCTGAAGCCCTTTAAGCAACACCAAGATTTAATTAACTTGGTGCATCCTTTTATTGGCAGCATGCAGCGCACTTATGTGAAAAAATCTTTGGACATCTACCGCTTTCTTCCAATATAGCGAAGTCTTTATTGCGTTTCCAGAACTCGTACATTTATATAACATCTGGCTGGCAAGGCTCTAGCGAAGTTTTTCGTAATAATTTTTTTAGACACTGGCACTTGCCTCGCCAAGACAGCGCAACCCATTACGCCCCGGCACTTGCGCAATTACATTTCGTACACTGAACTACGACAGACATTCATCATTCTACAGAGTTGTGCGTTTACCAGAAACTTCGAAAGTGTGGACAGAGCCAAAGCGAAAAGTGTGTAATTTGACATGTGCGTAGCGCAGTATTCTTGTCACCGAGCGCGCCATGTTCGTGACGCCCCGCGAAACATCGCCTAAATAAATTAGTCGGCGCTGAACATCCCGTTAAACATGGTGTACTTTTCAATAACTCGTGACGCAGACGAAATGGGCGCTCAAATGTTGAACGCTCAGAAACCTCAGCCTTTCTTGAAAGTTAGCCGCATAGAACACTGCGAGTGACTTGGTCTGAACTTTGTGCTGAGAACGGTAGCTGTAGTTGAGATAAAAGAAAATAAATGCAAACCATCGTCATATATATATATATATGTATATATATATATATATGTATATATATATATATATATATATATATATATATATATATATATATATATATATATATATATATATATATATATATATATATATATATATATATATATATATAGTCTGGCTTCGGTTGCCGTAGAACAAAATAGGAAAAATATATATACGCTTCTAAAAAACTGTTTATTGGTGACGTTTCGATCGGAGACCGATCTTCGTCTTGATGAAGATCGGTCTCCGATCGAAACGTCACCAATAAACAGTTTTTTAGAAGCGTATATATATTTTTCCTATATATATATATATAGAGAGAGAGAAAATCCTGCATTCGGTGAGTTTAAAAGTTCTGGTTTTAACAGAGCACACACACAAAGCGCAGGGAATACTTTGGATGTAGATTGTTCAATCCTCGTCACAAGTATTAGTGTCCTGTTTCCGTAACATTCTCGCGTAGTCGTGATTTTTTTTATCCTTTCCTGCATTTCACCCGCCGCAGTCGTCTAGTGGTTATAGTGGTTACGGTACTGGACTCTGGCGTGAATGTCACAAGATTGAATATCGACCACGGCGGCCGCACTTGATGGAGGCGAAATGCTCGAGGCCCATGTACCTAGATTTAGGTGAACCTTAACGAACACCAGATGAATGGAAAATTTCTGGAGCCCTCCCTCTACGGCGTCTCTCATAATCATATTGTCACGTGGTCGTGACGTCGACGAAGGTAGCAGGCGACGTGTCCAAAATGAAACTGTTTATTAGGCCGAACTTGTGGCCGGTAAACAGAAAGTAGAATTACAGCAATACACGCTGGCACTGATAGCGGCGAACGGAGCGTTGGCCGTCGATGAACTGAACTTCGCTGGAACGCGCCGGCTTTTATGCATCACGCGTCGAACATTCTAGCCTTATCACTGGTCACCGCGCAAGCTCAGGAATAATCTCGAGTGGTCGTGTCTTGCGCGCAATCTTAACAAAACGATCTACAATAATCGCGAAGGTTCTAGAACAATAAGGCGCGGTTTGAGCTGAGCTTTGCTGACGGTCTTTGTGGGCGAAAACCGAATACAACAAAAGTGAAAATAAGAATAGCGCGTGGCAATGCCCCCCTCTGAAAAGGCATCGTCCCGATGCTTAAAACAGAACACTGGGGAAAATGCATGCAACAATAAATCACAACAATAAAGAAAGAAAGTACAATAATTAAGCAATAAGTGCAGTCCTCTGGTTTGCTAACGCGCGTAATACGGCTTGAGGCGCACGACATGGACGACTTCAGGTCGCGCACGGCGCCGTTGAGAGTTCGTTATGCCGTCCGGGACGACCTCGTAGTCCAGAGCACCGAGACGTCGAAGCATCCTTGTACGGCCCGAAGTATCGCCGAAGGAGTTTTTCACTAAGCCCACGTCGGCGTATCGGCGTCCACACCCAAACGCGGTCGCCGGGCTGGTATTCCACGAAGCGTCGTCGAAGATTGTAGCGGCGGCTGTCAGTCGTCTGCTGATTCTTGATCCGCAGGCGGGCGAGCTGTCGTGCTTCTTCGGCGCGCTGTAGGTAGGCGGTCACGTCGATGTTTTCCTCGTCGGTGACGTTCGGTAACATGGCGTCGAGCGTCGTTGCCGGGCTCCGTCCGTAGACCAACTTGTATGGCGTCATCTGCGTCGTTTCTTGCACGGCCGTGTTGTATGCGAAGGTCACGTACGGAAGGATGGAGTCCCACGTCTTGTGTTCGACGTCGACGTACATGGCCAGCATGTCGGCGATGGTCTTATTTAGACGCTCGGTCAGGCCGTTGGTCTGTGGGTGGTACGCGGTGGTCCGGCGGTGGCTTGTGTGGCTGTATGCCAAGATCGCCTGGGTTAGGTCAGCCGTAAACGCCGTACCTCTGTCGGTAATGAGGACCTCTGGGGCGCCATGACGCAGTACGATGTTTTCGACGAAGAACTTTGCTACCTCGGCGGCACTGCCCTTGGGCAGGGCCCTTGTCTCGGCGTAGCGGGTAAAGTAGTCAGTAGCTACGACGATCCACTTGTTTCCGGAATTCGACGTCGGGAACGGCCCCAGTAAGTCCATGCCGATTTGCTGGAACGGCCGGCGAGGTGGCTCGATGGGTTGCAGAAGTCCGGCCGGCCTAGTCGGTGGTGTCTTCCGTCGCTGACAATCTCGGCAAGTCCTCACGTAGTGGGTGACGTCGGCAGTGAGGCGAAGCCAGTAGTACTTTTCTTGTATCCTTGCCAGCGTACGGGAAAATCCAAGGTGTCCAGCCGTCGCGTCGTCATGCAAACCATGCAGAACTTCTGGTCGTAATGCCGAAGGTACTACGAGGAGGGAGTCGGCCCGAAGTGGCGAGAAGTTTTTCTTTAGGAGAACGCCGTTGCGCATGAAAAACGACTCCAGTCCTCGTCTGAATACCTTTGGAGCCACGGTGGCTTTGCCCTCGAGGTATTCCATAAGGCCCTTGAGTTCCGGATCGGCGCACTGTCGCTCGGCGAAGTCGTCGGCACTTATGGTTCCCAGGAAGCCGTCATCATTCTGGTCGTCCAGCGGCGGTGGGTCGACGGGGGCACGAGACAGGCAGTCGGCGTCAGAGTGTTTTCTTCCGGACTTGTAAACGACGGTAATGTCGAATTCTTGAAGTCTCAGGCTCCACCGTGCGAGGCGACCAGAAGGGTCCTTCAAGCTAGCTAGCCAACACAAGGCGTGGTGGTCGCTCACAACTTTGAAGGGCCTGCCGTAAAGGTAGGGGCGAAACTTTGATGCAGCCCAGATGATGGCAAGGCACTCCTTTTCTGTTGTGGAGTAGTTGGCCTCTGCCTTTGATAGCGACCGGCTAGCATAACTGATAACCCTTTCCAGTCCGTCCGTCCTCTGCACAAGGACGGCGCCGAGTCCTACGCTGCTCGCGTCGGTGTGCACTTCTGTTTCGGCGTGGTCGTCGAAATGCGCAAGTAACGGAGGCGTTTGCAGGCGTCGTTTTAGTTTTTGAAATGCTTCCTCCTGCGGCGTTTCCCACTTGAACTCGACGTCGGTCCTGGTGAGGTTAGTGAGAGGCTCGGCGATGCGGGCGAAGTTTTTAACGAACCGCCTGTAATAGGCACACAAGCCGAGAAATCGACGCACCGCCTTCTTGTCGGTGGGTGGCGGGAAAGCAGCGATGGCGGTTGTCTTTTGCGGGTCGGGGCGTACTCCGGATTTGCTTATCACGTGGCCCAAGAACAAAAGTTCTTCGTACGCGAAGCGGCACTTCTCTGGCTTGAGAGTGAGTCCGGACGTCTTGATTGCCTGAAGTACAGCTTCAAGGCGCCGCAGGTGTTCATCGAAGTTCGAGGAAAACACAACGACGTCATCCAAGTACACAAGGCAAGTCTGCCACTTCAAGCCAGCCAGTACAGTATCCATAACGCGTTGGAAGGTCGCGGGGGCCGAGCAAAGACCAAAAGGCATGACCTTAAACTCGAACAGGCCGTCTGGTGTTATAAAGGCAGTCTTTTCTCGGTCTCTCTCGTCGACTTCGATTTGCCAGTAGCCCGTCTTCAGGTCCATCGACGAAAAGTACTTCGCGTTGTGGAGTCGATCCAGGGCGTCGTCTATCCGTGGGAGGGGGGTACACGTCCTTCTTCGTGATCTTGTTCAGGCGACGATAGTCGACGCAGAAACGTAGCGTCCCGTCCTTCTTCTTCACCAACACCACGGGAGACGCTCAGGGACTCTTGGACGGCTGGATTATGTCGTCGCGTAGCATTTCGTCGACTTGCTTCTTTACGGCTTCGCGTTCTCGCGTCGAAATTCGATACGGGCTCTGACGGACTGGTCGGGCACTTTCTTCAGTTATGATACGATGTTTGGCGACTGGGGTCTGTCGAATCCTTGACGACGATGAGAAGCAGTCCTTGAATTGCAGGAGCAGATTTTTGAGTTTGTCTTGCTTCTGCTTTGGGAGGCTGGGGTTGACGTCGAAATCTGTTTCGGGACCTCGATTCGTGGAAGAATGTTCGGCAGCATCGGAGAGGGCGAAAGCAGTGCTGGTGTCCACGAATTTCTCGATGTAGGCGACCGTCGTACCAATGTTGAGGTGCCTATATTCGTGGCTGAAGTTTGTCAGTAGTACCTTTGCTTTGCCGTCGCGCAACTCGGCGGTGCCTCTTGCGACGCAAATCTGACGGTTCACAAGCAGGTGCTGATCGCCCTCGACGACGCCTTCAAGGTTAGCGGGTATTTCGGTGCCGACGGGAATGACGACGCTGGAAAGAGGCGGAACGGTGACCTGCTCTTCTATTACATTCAAGGCATGATTCTCCGGCGACCTGTGGGGCGGCAACGCTTTTTCTGAAGTCAGTGTTATCGACTCAGACCTCAGGTCGATGACGGCGCCGTGTTGACTTAGGAAGTCCATCCCCAGTATCACATCCCTGGAGCAGTGCTGCAGAATTAGAAAGCTGGCGGGATAAGTCCGGTTATTGATGGTGACTCTTGCGGTGCAGACACCGGCCGGTGTTATCAGATGACCCCCAGCGGTCCTGATTTCAGGGCCTTGCTAAGCAGTCTTTACTTTCTTCAACTTCGTCGCGAAAGACCCACTGACGACGGAATAGTCGGCTCCAGTGTCGACGAGAGCGGTGACGTTGTGGCCGTCGAATATTATGTCGAGGTCGCTGGTTCGTCGTCGTGCGTTGCGGTTGGGTCGCGGCGTCGGATCACGGCTGCGTCGAAATGTTGTGGTGCTTCCATGCTGCGTCGTCAGGTTTTCTTCGGTCCGCGAGGTTTCGTCGGTAGGGCTTCGTCTGCTTGGCGTCGTGTTGCACAGGTCTCGTCGCGTTGTCGTCGTCGGCGGCCGCGGAGGATCTTCGGCATTTCGTCGAACAGCAACCGCACCTCCATCGGTTGCTGCCCTTAGTTTCCCGGGTACGGGCTAGGTGACCGGCCCCGGTTTGGGCCAGTGTACTGGCGGCGGTGCGGCGTCATGTAGCGGCCGGGCGACGGTGAGCGGGAAGGTCGTCGGGGCGTCCACTGAGCTCCTGCGAGGTAGTCGGCGATGTCTTGCGGTCGTTCACCCCGCTGGGGACGAGGCGCGTTGACGGCGAAACCACGTAGGCCCATCTGTCGGTACTGGCAGCGGCGGTACGTGTGCCCGGCTTCACCGCAGTGGTAGCATAGCGGGCGGTGGTCTGGGGCGCGCCAAACGTCAGTTTTCCTAGGTGTGTAGCGCTGGCCGCCGGGAGGACGGTAGGGCGTCGGTGGCGGTGGCGGCGGCGTCTGGCGACGGAAGTGCTGCGGGGCGGCATCTTGGTGTGGGCGCGGAGGGGGGACGTGACGGCGGGCAGCAGCAGCGTAGGTCATGGCTTGGGGCTGCGGTGGGGCTGGCTGAGGAACATTCAGTGAATGCTGAATTTCTTCTCGTACAACGTCTGCAATCGACGTCACTACAGGTTGCGGAGAAGGTTCGAGCTTTCGCAGCTCTTCTCGCACAATGGCTCGAATCATTTCACGCAACTCGTTGGAGTCGAGGGCATGAACAGCCGCGCTGTCTTGAATACAGCGGCGATTGTACTGTCCGGTGCGCATTTCCAGTGTCTTCTCGATCGTCGTCGCCTCCGACAAGAATTCCTGGACGGTCTTAGGTGGATCCCGCATCAGCCCGGCGAAGAGCTCCTGCTTGACTCCTCGCATAAGAAAGCGAACTTTCTTGTCTTTGGTCATGGCAGCGTCGGCCTGGCGAAACAGTCGGGTCATCTCTTCCGTGAAGATGGTGACATTTTCGTTGGGTAGCTGTACCCGTGTCTCCAGCAAAGAAGCGGCCCTTTCTTTGCGGGCCACGCTCATGAATGTTTCAAGGAATGCGCCACGGAAGAGATCCCAGGTTTGAAGTCCAGACTCCCGGTTCTCGAACCAGGTCCTTGCCGCGTCTTCCAGGTAGAAGTAGACGCGACGCAGCTTCTCTTCCGAATCCCAGTGGTTGAAGGTGGCCACTCGTTCGTACGTCTCCAGCCAGGTCTCTGGGTCTTCAAACGATGCTCCATGGAATGTCGGTGGCTCCCTTGGCTGCTGCATCACGACCGTGGTGGGCATTGGTACCGTGGCTGTCATAGTTGCCGCAGTAGTAGTCGTGGCCTTGGTGTTTCGAGTCTTATCCGGTAGGGGCCCGAACTCTGGATGTAGCCCCTGTCGCCTGCGGCTAGCTCGCTGATCGAGGCTGGCGTCGACGTCTCCTTCACGACTGGGGCTGGGTTCACGACTTGACGGGGGCGTCCGGTACATGAACGAAGCAGCACCTCCACCAGATGTCACGTGGTCGTGACGTCCACGAAGGTAGCAGGCGACGTGTCCAAAATGAAACTGTTTATTAGGCCGAACTTGTGGCCGGTAAACAGAAAGTAGAATTACAGCAATACACGCTGGCACTGATAGCGGCGAACGGAGCGTTGGCCGTCGATGAACTGAACTTCGCTGGAACGCGCCGGCTTTTATGCATCACGCGTCGAACATTCTAGCCTTATCACTGGTCACCGCGCAAGCTCAGGAATAATCTCGAGTGGTCGCGTCTTGCGCGCAATCTTAACAAAACGATCTACAATAATCGCGAAGGTTCTAGAACAATAAGGCGCGGTTTGAGCTGAGCTTTGCTGACGGTCTTTGTGGGCGAAAACAGAATACAACAAAAGTGAAAATAAGAATAGCGCGTGGCAATATCGTGGTTTTGGAACGTAAAACATCGACGATTATTATTTTCTTTTCCTACACATCAGTGCTGTAACGGGTTCATGCAAGTTCGACCAAATTTTGGTTGTTTTAAACGTAAGACATTTGATCTGAATGTTGCCGCAGTTTGAGGCGGGAACAAATGCGCCCTCGCGAGCCTCGAAATACGTCGTTTTCTCCAAAGAGCCCGTGGAAAATCAGTAACAGGGTTCAACGGCAACTAATTGGCTCTGTTCGCGATACGGGGTTGATGAACGCCTGGTGGCAAACGCCCGATACCAAAACATAGGAGGCGCCGCTGGAACGATCGCTGCCTATCTGCGCCAGGCTAACACCACCTGCTTCAGCGTAGCCACCACTTTTAAGAGCGGGGCTCTTAAAGTTTTTCGCTGCGCCGGGTTGTGCGAACAGGAATTATCATCATCACGAACCGCTACGCGCTCGCTTCATCCTCTTCAACTCCTGCTTCACTCCCACAACACGTGCGACGATTTTTCCGGCGAGGAATGCGATTACTATATGCGCGAGTTGTTACGTAACTGGAAATCACGTAACGTCACGTAACAACTAGCAACGAGACTAAAATCACGTAACAGACGTAACTAGAGTGTATTAGAACAGGGGAGTGCTCGGAACGGCCGCATCACCAATGTACAGAAAGTGAAGCCCTAAGAGGGTCAATCCGCTTGCGGCGCTGCGATCGGTAGTCTGTAATTTGTCGTCGTTTTAAGAGTTGCGCGCGGCTCCACCGAAGTGGTGCAGAGGTAGAATACCCGCTTCCCACTCGAAAGGCCCGGGTTCGAATCGCAGCTGTAGATGTTGAGATTTTTTTCTTTAGTGTAACTTCTTATAGCTGTATTGTTTTCCCTTGTTTCTTAAATCTCGCTTCAATTGGTAGGCATTGACACTTGAAATGTGAAGTAAAATACAATAAATTTGACAGTGAACGTAATTATTTGCAGCGCCGCCGCACGGCATTCAACAAAGACGTAAAGTATGGCTCTGAGATCTTTGCGAATACGAGAAGTCCCGGAGGTCATACTTTACGTATTTGTTGAATGCCGTGCGGCGGCGCTGCAAATAAATACGCTCACCGTCAAATATCTTGTATTTTACTTGACATTTCAGTTACTTTCTGTGGCAATACGTAACAATTGCAGCTAGTTTTAAGAAACAAGACAAAACAATACAGCTATAAGAAGTTAAATAAAAAAAATGAAAACTCAACATCTACAGCTGCGATTCGAACCCGGGTCTTTTGAGTGGGAAGCGGACATTCTACCTCGGCACCATTGGTGGAGCCGCGCGCAAGTCTTAAATCGACGACACATTGCAGACTACCGATCGCAGCGCCGCAGCGGATTGACCCTGTTACGGCTTCACTTTTTGGAGCTCGTTCCGGGCACTCTCCTGTTCTAGTACACTCTAACGTAACCCTCAAATGACAAGAATCACGTAGCATCACGTAACAACTACTCGCATGACTAAAATTACGTAACATAACTCGACATCTAGTCACGTCACTAAAAATCATGCAACACCACTTAACATTTAGTCACGTAACTAAAATCACATAACATCACGTGACAACTTGTCCCGTGATTAAAACCAATGAAGCATCACGTAACAACTTGTCAGGTGACGAAAATCACGCAGCATCCCTTAAAACTAGTCACGTGGCATGTTGCCGCAATGAAACACATAACTAGTCACGTGACTGACGTGACGTGACATCACGTAATAGCTTGTCAAGTGACATTTCGCCGCCAAAACCATGCAACAGCTAGTCACGTGACATGTTCGCGCCTAAACCCACGTAACAGCTAGTCACGTGTCTAAAATTACGCAACATCACGTAACAACTAGTGATGTGACTGAAATCGCGTAACAGCATGTAACAGCTAGAAACGTGACTCAAATTGCGTAACATCGCGTAACTGGTCACGTGACATGTTCCCGCCAAAACTAAGGAAAAGAGCTGGTCGCTTGACATATGTTACCACCAAATCACGTGACAGTTGCGAGGCGTGGAGAACCGACAGAAAGCGGAGAGGAATAGCCAATTCTAGCCATCGTTCGCACTACTAGCAAAAACCTAGCATCTCTAGCAAAACATTGGCATTGCTAACAAAACTTAGCTAGGCAGACTACTAGCGCCGCTGTTGGTTCCAGCCATGCGTCACTAGTGCAAGTTGCGCACATTTTAACGCGATAGCGTTAAAGAGCTTGTCAGCGTCGGCGTCGTTGGTCGCGAGCGAAAAGTCATCATCTTGTCCATGACCAAAAAATCAAGAAAGATGCAAATAATAAAAATTTCCGGGTCCAAGTGAGGATCGAACCCAGGCCGTCTGCGTGGCAAGCAAGTGTTCTATGACACAGCCACGCGTCTGCTTGGAGATACAGTGAAAACAACTTCCTCTGCTTGGAAATGCAGTGAAAATAACTTTCATGCTTTACAAACACACGCGTCCTGTATACAGGCGTAACAATACAACATGTAATATTGCAGTAAGATCGCGTGGTACAAGCGTACATTGCCATCGGGCGTCAGAACATGTGAATATCATAACGACATCGTCGTTTAAAGCCAGCCACCCATTACAAAAGGCACACAAGTTACTGCGCATATTCCCTTAAGACCGCTTAGTGGGTGCATAGCAAGTTCGAAAACATTTCACGCGCATATTTATCGTGGTTTAAAGCATGATACTCATTACATAATATGCACTAAGTGGTAGAAGTACGCGCGAGGGACGGGATATCGCTATCGCGTTCAACTCTTAAAGGCGAAGCTTAAGGGTCCCGCCCCCCCCCCCCCCCTTTTTTTTTTTGAGGGTGTTCAGCCCGAAGCAGGACAATGGACATAGGGACGACGAAAGCTTCGTGCTACTCCACCTCAAATAAACAACAAAAAAGTCACGGAGTTCCTTATAAGTTCGCCTAAGTCGACTCAAAGGCGAAAACCATCTCCTCCTTCTTCCTAGACGATATACTCTTCCTCCGCCGCCCCCCTCCGAAGGCTATCCGCGCCTAATGTTTTGCACTGCCTTTAGGGTCGAATGCAATGCAAGCTTTCTGCACATCACCTGGTCTTGCATTGCCTCCGTGATTGCCCCACCAAGCGACAATATCACGTGATGACAACATCATGTAAGGTCATGATGAAGTCAGGGTGACTTCAACAATTTTAACGATCTGTGAAGTCATGACGAAATTATATGGTGCCGTCCTCAAGTGGTGATGAATTTTCGCATCACTAATGTTGACCCCGCCGACTGAATTTTCGCGTTTGATGAGTAATCTAAAGCTTACCCCTTAAAATAGAAACTCAAATAGATCGAACCACCAGTATTACAACCACCCCAGCAGGTGATAAATATTTGCTCAGTAAACGGTACAGGACAGGCGTCACGTATGCATCTATATGAAATCGTTTTCTTTATGGCAATGTCCTTGCGTAATCTTATACCTAACCTAACATAAAGCTAATGGTTGCATAGCAAAAATGAGCAAAAATGACGATTCTAGAGTCAAGACATCCCTGCAGCAATTAGAAAGCCAATTTGAGAAGGTGCAGTGCAAGTAATGAATAACTTCAAGGACAGGTCGTCGAAGGATACGGCGTAAAATCATTCCTATGTGTATGTGCCCCTTAAATTCTATCCTTACAAAACACATTTCTGCAAAAGCCCGAAAGAGCTGCTTTACAAATAATTTATGGACAGACTCATCAAAGGAAAGGGTTGACAGCCATAGCGTGCTCATTGACCCCGAATGGTTTGGTATCAAAAAGGCTGCTAAATTCAACGGGAAACGGTCGCCTCGTCATGACTCAGTGGAGGCTGTCCCGCTTTTCAGACGTAAATAAAAATGAAAGTGGAATAACGACTCAAACGGAGCAGTGTTCAATGATCTCGGTTCCCTGACGCGAGTTCCTGAGACACTCGGCGGGCGAGCTTAGATGAAATTTTCACCGTAAAGCAAAGTCGTACGGTTGCGCATGGCCACACAGCGCTTCGTAATTTCGCCAGGTCACGAGCCAGTGGGCCGAGATCCCGAAAAAATAGTAATTTATTTTTTTCTATTCCTTGGTTTCCGACGACTGGAAAGACAAAACAAAAGCTGCTTTCTGACGATGAACACTCTTCGAATCGAAGTAGCTGTTGAGGTTGATGGAAACGAGGAGCTATTTCCTGCGTCTCGGATCACAGCATCTTTTTTTTTTTTTTTTTTGTCCTCATGGGAATACCTCCGAAGACGTCTTTTCTTTTGGAACATATGGATCACTTCATCTTTTGAATTTATTCTATTCCAGCTTTTACCTTATGCCTGTGAGCTTAAGTTCTCGGTCGAGATAATTACGAGCAAGGCAAGTGGCACCTTAGCGGCGATATTTCTTCTATTCGTGACAGTAGTGGCAGGCAGATGTCCTTACATCTTCGTGTCACGAGAAGCGAAAGTGTCAATATTGTTACTCTTCCAAGCACTTCCGGTCGAGCGCTTACTTCCGGTTTCCCGAATATTCATAAAATCTCTCCTAAAAAGTACACATCGATGCTTCTAGTTCAAGTTAAGAGTTATATAAGGTACATATGATTTCAGAGCAAAGCTTCACCTAAAGTAAGGACTAATTAACTGTTAGCATACCTTATGAAAAAAATTATTCTGTGATTTTAATAAACCTATTGAGCAGCCGGGATCGCTGCGTCATCTGACAGAGCGAATCTCAACCCCGCGCTTCATTCTATGTGGCCTCTGAGACGCGCTTTGGCAGCGTGGGAAACACACTATTAACCCGAGTACACTCTAAGAAGAAAAAAGAGTACGCGGGACACTTTTCGGGGAGTTCTGACTCGCCACGTATACGACTCTCTTTAAAGGCCAACTCCGGCGATTTTTTGACCATGTCAAGTTAATGCTGCCTTTATGTTCCTGAGACACGCTTGTCACGTGCCCGATAGCTGAAGTGCTCAGAAAATTCGAAAATAATGTTTAATAACCATTAAGGCGCAATACCGAAACCGAGACCCAATCATTTGTACTGTGTACGTTTGACGTACTAGTTTGTAACAACCCGAAATCCTGCAAGACATGCCGATCCCACCAGCACGGAGTACGAAAACTGCGAAAGCCACGAAGTGCAGACGCCCACCGGATAGGTGACCACGCTGACCACGCCGCACCATGTCTGTGGCTGATCGTGCCACGTGCACAAGCTCCTCGGAGCTGTCGGACAATGACAGGTGCGATTCGGACTCATTTGGAGGTCAACGAGCATCGCCGTTCCTCTTCAATGAAGCAGAACAGATTTGGGTATGTGCTTGCCTGGTTGCGCATAACGCCGCCAGATGGCACTACTTATCCAGACCGCCCAAGTTTGTGGCTGCGGCTATCGGCTAAAACGCTTACTTCGGGATGTTCGTCTTGAGATTAGGACATTCAATATTGTCATGGAAAGAGGGCATAAGTTTGTGGAACGCTTTATGACATCGATAAGATCGATTATTACCAACCAAGTACGTACTTTATCCACGATGCGCAGCTTACCGTATACAAATAGACACGGTCACAGAGGACCCGGTATTCGTTCCGGAAAGTGTTTCAGTGCGCTAAAGTTCGCGCTTGTGCACTCTTCAACAGGCGCGGTAAGCCGGCAGTGCTATCTAAAACACTCTACCATCGATGCGAAGTGAAATCAGCCATGGCGAGTGTTTAGTGCCTGTTAAGGTGATTAAGGACACTTTGTACATTCCAAAGTGTGTTCGGCGAATGCTTGTGGTCATTCGACTGACTTGGCCATGTCTTTTTGTTTTGTTGGACGGACGGACGGACAGAGGAACGGACGGACGGACATGGACGGACATGGACGGATGGGCGGACACGGACGGACGGACGAACGGATGGACACGAACGGACGGACGGACGGACAGACATGGACGGATAGACGGTCGGACACACGGACGGACACGGATGAACGGACGGTCGGACACGAACGGACGGACGGACGGACGGACGGACGGACGGGCACGGATGGACAGACGAATGGTGCCTACGAAAGCATTACACACACCGTTAACAGGCGCACGTTGTCCGTGACCACAGCTCCATGAATATGGCGACCGTTAATGTTTTCTCCTGATATCGCGCGAAGTTCACGCAACGAAGAAAACAGGCCGGTATTCGCCACCGAACCAGTACCCTTGCAATGCAATCCAACTTGCGCCGCAGCTATCCTTGATGCAACGTTTGAAGGTGGTCATCATGAAACGTAAAATTTACGTGTCACATGGTGACGACATCACCAGACGTCCCCGATCTGTCATAGGTACGCCGTTCCCGCAGGCAGTGCACGACCGCGTAGGTGCACAAAGCATCACTGGAGCGGTACGCCTTTCGTGCTTATTTCGCCACATTAGTACTGTTTAGGCGCTCCGTCGGCACAGTCGAGCTTGGGAAGTATGGGCGCTCATTGTGGAACGCCCACGGAGCAGCGCACTTATGAAGATCGCTGACGATAATGGAGGCGGGAGTGTGTAGGCCTGCTCCGTTCGTCACCCGCTTTCCGAGAATGAAATGGCTCCAACTATTTCACTTAAAACAGATGCTGTAGCCGATATTTGTATCGCCTTGTGCACCTCCGCGGCAAGGCTGACCCGCCTTGAGTGATACAGCTTACATTGACCCTGACGCCGTGCAGCTTCGCCTGTTTCGTGGCCGTCAATTAGCCCGTCAGTCTTTCTTTGGTTGAGGAGTGTCGGTGCAACTGCAGCTTGCTTTTTACACCTTTCGTGCGGACGGTGTTCTACGGCTCCGGAGAGAGGTGCATGTTTGGCAATGGCCGAGATGCATGTTAACCGAAAACTCGTAAATTTACAAGTCACGGAAATAAAAAGCAATGACATTACCTGGTGTTCAAATTTTGTAAAGCTGTTTAAATAAAATCAAGGTCGCGTCTAGGTTCTCGCAAAATCTTCTTTTTAAAAAAATTATTCAATGTAACGTACTGAAGCAAACACATACTGTTGAACTTAGGATAATATAATAATTGCTGCTGACAAAAGCATACGCTTGCTGCTAACATTTGATTGTGACCATTTGGGTATTAACACACATCTCTAAACGATTAATCCTAAGCATCTTCCAACGAAGGATTAAAAAAGTAATATTGAGAGCTAAGTTGAAGCCACTAGATTACAGCTGCTCGTTTCAGACGAGTAGCTGTGAAATTCGCATGTCATTACGTACAATATGACCACAACTGTTTATTTGCCTTTTTTTCATGTATTGGAGTTTCGTCCACAAAATTTGTTAGCAACACTCGGCACAAACCACGCCGCAATGTTGGTGAAGCTTCACGATTGTCTGAGATCATTCTGTTAAGATTGTGCGCAGGACGCGCATAGTCAAGTTTTTTCGAGAGCTTCCGCAAGTGCCAGTGATAATGCTAGAACGTTCGACTGCGCGTGTATATATACCAACGCGCCTTACCGTTGATCAGTTTTATCCACGGTCGACGCACTGTTCATTGCTATCAGTGCCCAGTGTGTATTGCTCTAGTCTCACTTTCCGTTTCCCGGCCACAAGTTCGCCCAAATAGAGAGTGTCATCTTGGACAGGCCGACTGCTGCCTTCGGCAACATCACGACCACGTGACATTATACTGCTACAGTTAATTACACATGTATTTGTAACGTATACTTAAGCACTAAATAGAATATAAAATCTTTGCTCATAAAAGATAGACTAGATGCGATGCGTGCGAATGCACAACTTCAATGGCGCACGCGAAGATGTCACATAGAGGGTTCCTGTAAAGCGGTGTTCCCCTCCTCAAAGGTGTTTGTGTGAAAGAGCCCTTTTTTCGTGTTAAACTATTGATTTCAAAGAAAAGTTAGCGACATGGGTTATGCGCTTTGCCCTGCGGTTGTATGCGTCGGTGTGCATGTCGATGTCCATTAGCTCGCATGCGATCACACGTACACGCGAGCACACACACCTACATACACACAAACGCGCACACACACACACACACACACACACACACACACACACACACACACACACACACACACACACACACACACACACACACACACACACACACACGCACACACACGCACACACACTGTATTATATCTCCCTCAATTTCTTGTTTATGAAACACAAGCCATGATATTTGCGAGCCAATGTTTCCTTATGTATGATATTATTAAAAAGCCATGATTTCAAGGAAAAAGCGTATCAGTGTCAAGAGGGACAAACCTGCTTGCGATGCACTGTCTGCTCACAATGTGACTGATTTCGCGGCAGCAATACACTGCTTGAAACGAAGTATCTATACAGTTGAGTTACCAGGAAACCAGCAACATACGTATATCCTTCGCTGCTCCTTTTCCCGAGTGCGACGGACCCGGGGTATTTCTTTAGAGAGAATACTGCCCGGGGGGTCTCCGCAATATCGTGTCCACCAATCTTTCGATCGTGGCGTCTCTTTTTCTTTTTTTTTCTTTTTTCTTTTTGCGTTCTCTTAGTAGTGTGTGTGCCCGATCGATGGCAGCAGCCAGCGTCACGGCAAACTAAAGCTCCAGGCGGATTCTACCATTCAGTCACACTGACCACATTCGGATTTTCTAAGCACCACTGGTCGAATCGAAGCGACCACCCAACAGCAAAAAGGCTTCGATCGAACATTGAGAAATATCCACGTGACTGGACGCGAAATGTTGGACGCTGCAGCATTGCAGTTGTGATTCAAAGGAGTCGCTCGCGCAAACTGTTGGGCCAAACCGCGCAATTTCGGTTACGCTCGTTGTATACGTTTCTTTCTTTCTTTCTTTCTTTCTTTCTTTCTTTCTTTCTTTCTTTCTTTCTTTCTTTCTTTCTTTCTTTCTTTCTTTCTTTCTTGATTGAATTTTTCAATAAGATGTTCAGTTTTTTTGTTAAAATAATGATAGCGTCGTTTGGCGCTTGTTTGGTGGCACCGGCTACCTCTTTGTACTTGGCAAACAGCGAGAGAGAGAGAATAAATTCTTATTGTGAGCAAGCGCACTCCGCGCCCAAGGTGGACGGCCTCCTTATTCCAGGTAGCCGCGGGCCTTCGCCATCTTCTGCGCCCGCTGAACCAGGCTTCGCCGATTCTTCAGGCCTGGGTCCGATAACTTGGCCTCCCACTGTTCTTCAGTTAGTGTAGCGGTGCTAGGGTTTTGTCTGCATCCCCATACTATATGGCATAGGGTCTCCGGGACATCACAGTACTTGCAGATGTACGAGTACTTAGTCGGTGAGATGCGGTGAAGTAATGTACCGTGAACGAGCGTTCGTTTGCAACTTCCTGGGGGTTACTGCCTCCTCCCTAGTCAGGCTAGGATGAGCTGGCGGATAAATTCTTCTGCCTAGCCCGTAGTGCTGCAATATTTCGCTGTACTTTTTGGGTACATCTTCCTCCTTAGTGGATCCTGTGGGAAGGCGCGGTGAACATGAGCCCGGGCTTAAGCGTCGGCTGCCTCATTTGCCATCAGGGACTCGTGACCGGGAGTCCAAACGATGTACGTTTCTGGTAGGCTCTTTGCTACAGCGGCGAGAACTTCTAAGGCTTGCCTGGAAATTCTCCCTTTCTGAAAATTTCGACAAGCTGCTAGGAATCGGTTAGTAATATTGCTGTCTCAGCACAGGTTGAGATTGCTAGGGCTACGGCTGTTTCTTCTGCCGTACCGATTTCTGCTGTTAAGATGTTAACTGCAGTTCTCTTTTGCGTTCGCTGTCGACTACGCTGACAGCATGGGCTAGAATTCCTGGATATTTCGCTGCATCGGTGTATCTCGTGTCCGAATTTCGGCCGTAGTCTTGTCGAAGTTCCTTCATTCTGGATTTTCTTCTTTCGAGATGTTAGGTAGGATGCATATTTCGGTGGATGCAGGCTACTGAGATGCACTGTCTAATCGTTGCTGGGATAATCCTTTTCTCGTCACATTGTTGCATGGCTTCGGTATAGCCCAATCTTCGAGGTCTCGCCCACCCTGTTTCAGTAAGTCTAAGACGTTCAGTTCATTTACTTTACTCGGCAAACAAAACAAAATAAAACGCGCAGGAAAGAAAAACACAGAAGAACATCAAAAGGCCTGGTACACTCCATGATACCAGATATGGAAACAATACAAGCATGTAGTAAATGAAACTCTAACTTTTGTACAAGAGTGTGAATTTGGTAAACAAGAACGTAGCTACGTACGTAAAACCATTTATAATTACCTATAATGCGCGATAAACAATGGACACGGCCACCCAGAACGTAATTTCACATATCGTCTCATAATCCACATTTCTTTTGAAAGCATGACATTTGTATCGACGAGCTAGCCTTACGGGCGCAGAGTGAATGTTACTTTACACAAGAGACTGTAGACTAGTGACGTCTTATACAGGGCACGATGGACTGACGGTGACGTTGTGCGTGTCCTCTCTCTTTCTGTGTACTTTGTAGCAATTAAGACCGGGTCAGCTGAACCGGCCTCATATACGGTCGTACGTCCGAGTGACTCCAATGTGATACGCAGTGTAGGTATGTTATATTGCAGACTAATAATAACGATTGAACGCCCATGCTTCCCAATTCCCTTTTCGTTCCTTCAAGGGTTTCGTGGATGGTAGTGTCGCAAACATTTAGTGGGCTTTAAGACGGACAGAAAGTGTGCTGGGACCAGCCAGTAAGGGACTAGTCCTTACAAATACTACATGGACGTCCCTATTTCGGGACTTCAGTGGCGACGGCCGCCGCCCGGGTGCACCCCATTAACGCTTCTAGCGCTTGTAAGTCGTGGCAGCCGAGCAGGATCACCTCCCAGTCCTCCCGGGTTGAGTTAGGGATGGGGCCAATGGCCAATTGGAGGGGAAGCCCGGGAGACATAATGCTTTTGAAGTTTGAAGCTTTATTCAGTATTTAGTACAGATACAAAATTGTGGGCATTTCAGCACAGAAAAGGTCCGACAGTGTAAACACTGTAGGGGGACTTTATAATAATGCTAAAAGAAAACACACCAATACTACTAAAAAAAAAGAAGCAACCAAGTATTTAGAATACAAAGCAAAAAAAACATTAAAACTTGCGCGATTCACAGATTTAGGAAAACAATGATACTATGAAAAAAGCGGCAGATCCCACGAATTCTGGGAATCGATGCAATGCAAACCCGCCAGCAAGGAGCAAATCATGCTGTACATGACATGTATATCATGATTTGCATGTTAGGGCCTGTCATTTATGTTCTTCATACAGTCAGGTCACGCAATACCACTTTTGGTGCACATCAAGATAGCGAACCGGCTACGAACGCACCATGAGCGCGGCACGCAAGTCATACAGTACATGACATGAATCTTATGCCAACTGCCATTTAAGTTCGTCATACAGTCACGTCGCCCAAAAGCCATTTGGTGTGTATCAAGCTAGTGAAACGGCCGTGAGCGCACCATGACTGTGGCATGCTAGTCATCCTGTACATCATATGAATGTCATGATTTTCATATTACCACATGCCATATATGTTCTCCATATGCTCACGTCACGCATTACCAAATTTGGTGTACGTCAAGCTAGTGAGCTGACCGCCAGCGCACCATGAGCGTGGCATGCAAGCGATGCTGTACGGCACATGCTTATCAATATTTTCATATTTCCACCTGTCACTTATGTTAGTCATATTAAAATATTTCGTCACACCAATTTTTGTATATATCAAGCTCACGAAAGGGCCGCAAAAGCACCAAGGTCATGGCATGTAAACCATGGCATGGAAATCATGACACATTTTTTTATGATTTTCATGATATGACTAGGCATTTATCTTCGTCATACAGTCATGTTATGTCATACCAGTTTTGGTATACATCCCATTAACGATACGGTCAGGAGAGCACAAAGTCGTAGGCGGCTAGATAGATAGATAGATAGATAGATAGATAGATAGATAGATAGATAGATAGATAGATAGATAGATAGATAGATAGATAGATAGATAGATAGATAGATTTAAAGTGTCTTCGGTTCCCTTTTTAAATGCTTCGCGTTTAAAATGAGGAGAAAAAGGGCAGACCACCTAGCCCCGCACATTCTTCAGGCTTGGCGCCACTAGTGCGAAGCTGCTTTAATTTTTTTCTTAATAAGTGTGTTTCCCAGACTTCAAATTAGCTAAATGGTACTCGCATTTTTTTTCTCGCCTATTACGACTATTAACGTGTTGTTCGGTTTAGCTGCAGAGACGGGGCTGTCCTGAGCAATTGCTTTCGTGAGTTAGCTGATACGGTCCGCATGCATTTGACGTAACAGTAGAACAAGAACTCTACATTTGAGAATCAGGGTCCAGATTTTAGTCATTCTGGAGTTTGTTTCTCGAACCCTGACGCCACTGGATACTGTTTGTCGAACCCTGACCTCAAATCTCCATCAGAAATGACCCATATAAAGGATATGGGAACGGCTTTCTTTCAAATGGCGACTTTTCATGGACATTCCTTTTAGAAGGACATTGTCGTGCCTGAATTTTACATACTCTACTGGTAGTCATAAGTTCGTGACGCAAATTATTAAGTAAGGGAACAGGAGTAGCCGGAGCCATGTATAGGCCCAACCTCTCCTTAAACACATTTATTAAAAAAACACTACCCCCTTCCACCCAACTCCAAACTTAATCACTGTCTCAGCCTCTGAGGGACTAAATTTCGTGAATGACTGCAGCCGTGAAGCTTAGGTGAGTTTGAGACCTCTGGTATACAGATTGTTCCCCACTTAGGTAATAGCAATGAGAAAAACCAGGACAAATTATAGGCCACCAACTATGGAATATAAAACTATGTGTTCTTGTAATATGGACTCTTACATTGTTGATGAAGCCAGAAATTATAGAAAAAACTCATCGATTTCAACATTTCATAGTGAACATGCTTACTTTTCATATAGATGTGTTCATCAAAGTTATCTGCGAATTCATCATTGACAATAACGATGTCCAGGTTACTGCCTTAGTAATGTGCCATTTAAACGTTTGTGGTGCGTAGGAAAACTGCTGTGTGTAATTAGGAGATGTCTGTTCCACTAGTTATACCTCGAAAATTAAGTCATCTCTCCTGCACTAACGAGGTAAAGACCTAGTCAGGAGGTTTAAGCCCTCCTTTTGCCTTACCTCGCGGAAAAACATGTATCTGTTATGCCAGAATAAAACAATGACAACGTGATACTGCATTTGTTGGCTAGGAGCAGGTGGATGGGCCCACAATATATGTTTACGGCACTCGCGTAGCGGTAATACGAACGAAGAAACAATCTTGCTTTCTGTGGAGACAGAATGGCCTGGGAGACGTCTGAAAAATAGCCGTGCATAGCCTCAAACCGAAACGACGGGGAGAATGCATCAGGTGATCTTATCTCTCGGCTGGTTAACGGCGCGAGATAAGCGCTTCAGACAATCGCCTTGTTGGGGAACACGAAACAACGATGTCTGATGTGCATTCTAGCGTACACAAAGCTCTTTTTGATGCATGGATCAGTTGTTGGCCAGGCGCTCAAATGTCAAAAAGGTCACGGCATCTTGCGTGAACGCTATGCAAGCTCTTCTGCGATTCTTTGTTTGCTTGTTTAGTGTTTCGCCATTGTAAATGTCATCTTGCAAAATGTCCGAGGTCGGATGTCGAGGAAACGTATCCGGGATTTCAATCACAAAGGGAGGGTCACACATGGCTGATCATCTATCTTATCGACCATGTTTGGGAGCATACGAATGAATAAACGCTGTATTTGCTTAAACATGTAGGTGAACTTCGTATTTAGATATAAACATGTTTTGATAATCGATACAGAGACAATAATACATTAATTACGAGAGCCATAAACTGAAATTTCAGTAATAAAAAGGTATGCGGAAACAGGCAGAGAGATGGCGATGCTGTTAGACCAAAAATCTGAAGCCATTTAGTAAGACGCGAAAAGAAACAGGCGCAACCATCTCGTGCTCCGAGCGTCGTCGTCGTCGTCTTCTGATCAGATTCTTCTGGCCCGCACTAGCGCGCTACAAGTATTCTCTTTTCTAGTAGTACCCGCGGTTAGCCTAGTTGATGCATGTTTAGTATCAGCCGTAAGCTTGTCCCCAAAAAACAAGAAAACGCAGAAACACAAAGGAACACGTATAGTGCCCGTCCTGCCTAAGGGTTCGTTTGAGCTTCGGCGTGGTGGAGTTTTCAGCGTGATGTTTTCTCATCCTTTTCTTGCCGGAGTCAGTACTTCATGACTTCTTTGTTCGTGGAGATATGAATAAAGAAAAAAAAACCAGAAAGATACCAGTGAGTTAGACACTAATAAAACATTTTTCTCCCAAGCTTGGCAAAAAGGAAAAAAAATATGTACTCGCACTGGATGAGCCACTGAGCGTCTACGAGGTAAGGCGCCGTTACCTTATAAGACTTTACGGGGAAACTGCGCGAAAAAAAACGTGGACAAAGGAAGGAACAACAGCACAAGCGCTTGTGCTGTTGTTCCTTCCTTTGTCCACGTTTTTTTCCCGCAGTTTCCCCGTAGCGCTTGTGCTGTCACCAACTCGCCCAACAGTCTGCTCTTCTAAGTTAACTTATAAGATTTCACACGCTAGCCCTTTATGACTTAACGGACTGTTAGCACAATGAGTTTTAGACAATGGACTTTATTAATGAGGCAAACCACCAAGCCTATTTCACAACACGTACTCGCACGAAGACAGCTTTCGCCTTGCAAGTATACTCCGTCAAGACATATTGCGACAGTGCAGTTGTGCGGCGAAATTCTGACGCAGCGGTGGCAAGAACACGTCTCAGACGTTGATAAAATGTCTTCATCAATCACTGTCAAAACATGAGCAAAAGAGCGTTTAGTTGACGCCTTGCCATTTTGATAAGACTTTCACTTCGCTATCACCTCAGTGCGAAGTTTTTGCATGCAGCGCGAAACAACGTGTATTGAAAGGACATCAGCGAAGATAAGATTTGCCTTTGGATTTCAACACATTTGCCACCACAGTCACACAAAGGCTTAAAAAGTTCTGTTGGAGTTCATGCCATAAAATAAAAGCAAGCTCAGTGGATGAGTCATCTTCCTTAGCAGATACTGAGATCAAAGTACACATAGGTGCGAAGATTTAGTACGCTTATTTGCGAAAACAAATATAGTTATCTAGGATTGAATTTCTCGTGTTTTCGTTGTTTTGTATTGCACTAGTGCAGTTCAATTTCCGCTTCGCCCTTTAATATTAAGTATGAAGTGTCGCTTAATCGTGCTATTATCTTTCCTTTATTCCCACCAGTAAGAAGATCGGATTTCTATCTGACTAATGAGTAGTACTCAAAACTTTGTAACCTACGTAATAAACATAGAGACTCCCCATTGTGAACATCGAGTACATGTCGAGTGCCAATCGAGTATCCTATGAGTTCCTCAATCCATGCTACAGCATAAACCGAAACTATGAAATTGTTTCGGCACAGCTAAAAGTAGCGCTCGATATGATTTACAACATGGTGGAGATGGTTAAGGAACATCAGGCCTGCACTGGCTGTAACATTGCCAAACTTGAAATTTTTTAAACACGAAAGTGTTTTATGTCGGGGTCCATCAAGACTTATATGATGAATTTCCGTCCCAGAAATACGTTAGTCAAATGAACACGATCAGGTGGCTAAGAAAGAAATTTCAAGAAAGGGCTCCGTGAAAAGGAGTCAAACCCACTCTCTCGGTGTGTGACGGTAGCTGGCGCGTTCTCAACAAACTGCGCTACCGTAAACTCATGCCATACGAACGTGCCTTTTATCTCTCAAACCTTCCTCTCGCCGTCGTGTTGGGTCGCGGGGTGGTGTCGCCGTCTCGAAGCGGTAACTGACGTAATGCGTGGCCTCCGCGATTAGTGCCGGCAAAGCCCCTTGCGACCGTCCCATTCCGCGCGTTTCCAATAGAAGTGTTTTTTGTCAAAGCTTTAGCATACCGCGAGGGGGGCGGCTTTAGCCCGAGCCTCGCTCATAGCATTGATACATATTAAAAATAGCTCTCCGACGCTCATCTGGCTGTCGCACTACGTTCCCCGCTAGCCTTGTGCGAAATCACGGCTAGGCTAGATGGGAGACATGACGCGCGTCACGTTTCTCTTGACGTTTCTATCCCGGCCGTGGTGTGATATTTTTGTTAACTCTTCAACATTCCGTGGGATGGCCACCATAGCCCAAGCACAGCTTCCAATCAGCGACGCTCTTCTTGCTGTCACACCGCTGTCTTCCCGTGTCAATGGTATGGCCTGGGGCACTATGCAGGATGGCCCGAGTTTGGCGAAACTCGGAATCCCTCAGAGCCTTCGCGCCACCCCCCTTTTGTACAAGCTAACAGTACGAAAAGGCCTAATCTAACCCTTAGAGCGTGCTGCGTTCCACTAGTTATGATGCAGCGTGGCGCATGGTCAAGGGTGGTCGACAAAGCTGGCTGGTGTCTTCAAACCAAAGGCATATTCCTTCATTTGTTTGTCGTTCCACTGAGTGCAGAATTGCACCAATGCAAGAACAGTGTCAGAAAATTTCGCCATACTCGGCTATCGTGACATTTGAGTGAAGGCTACGCAGGCAGGGCTTCCACACATTCATGTTGCTCCGCAAATAGTACGGCAACTTTTAACTGATTTCGGTATTGCTCGCTCGCATGTTTAACGCGTTTAGAAAATTGTATACACGAAAAATGCGAATGGGAGAAACATTTCAAATGTACAGTGGGCATTTTACTGTCATATTAATATCACAATTTTCTTGGAGAACTAAACAGTGCGTTTGCGGCTGCACAGTCAACCACTACGTCATGGATGCCAGCTTTACTTTGGCAAATGGGCGTGCTGAAAAGGCGATGCTGTCTAACAAATGGAAGAAAAGGAAGGCGTTCTTGTAAAGTGAACAATATCTTTTTTAACATCAAAGTGTTTTATGCCGGTGTCCACCAAGATTTGAATGACGTATTTCCGTCACGGAAATTACGTCAAAAAATACAGATGATCAGAAGACAAACAAAAAAAATTATACCATCTCCCTCTAAAGGGAACCATGTGTAGATGTGAAGCAGCGGGGGCTAACGCTTACACTGGCGGTGGCGTTGACGCTGGCGCTCATCGCAGCGTTGCGCAGGAGAGAAAACAGGGGCGGCGCAAAGCAGGCAGTGATGGAGCGGTGTTTCCTACTGGAACATGCCAATCGCAGCTAATGGGCAATGAGAGACAGAAGACTCTGACTGGACACAGAGACCCGCAGTCCGCTTTTAGTTAACGCGCACGCTGCGATTTTTTTTAGATGCGAAGCATCTTATGCTCGGGGCTCTGTCCGTCCCTCCCCCGTCCCCCCGTCCCGCGTCCCGCGTCCGGCCACTTTCATGAAGTAGGGAAGCACCCATTAGGTGAACCAGAACACTGTAGTAATATGAAGGCCGTCAACCCTATCACAGTCATGAGAGTCTTGGCCGAGAGCAGAGAGGCTGCTTAGCAATGACTAGGCAGGTGGTGTCTGTCGCCCAGGTTGACCCCATTCCTTGAGTCATGGCCGCGAGCACAGAGAGGCTGCTTAGCAATGGCTAGGCAGGTGGTGTCTGTCGCCCAGGTTGACCCCATTCCTTGAGTCATGGCCGAGAGCACAGAGAGGCTGCTTAGCAATGGCTAGGCAGGTGGTGTCTGTCGCCCAGGTTGACCCCATTCCTTAATCTTGCTTGCATGTGTTTGGAGGGGGGAACTAAACTAATGCGGCGATCCGGGCGAGTTGGTATACTAACATCTTCGGGTAAATGTGCAGCGCGGCACAGACAAAAGACAAGAAACGGACGACACGAGCGCTGACTCTCAACTGAAAATTTTATTTCGTGAATGAACAAAAACGCGATTAAGTCGCATGGTGACTGCCAGATAAACAAGAGAAGCGCGGGAACATGCCATTCAAAAATGAGACCATCTCCCGCTAAAGGGAACCATGTGTAGATGTGAAGCAGCGGGCGCTAACGCTTACACTGGCGGCGGCGTTGACGCTGGCGCTCATCGCAGCGTTGCGAAGGAGAGAAAACTGGGGAGGCGCAAAGCAGGCAGTGTTGGAGCAGTGTTTCCTACTGGAACATGCCAATCGCTGCTAATGGGCAATGAGAGACAGAAGACTCCGACTGGACACAGAGACCCGCACTCCGCTTTTAGTTAACGCGCACGGTGCGAATTTTTATTGTTCAACAACGCACAGGAGAAATCTCCCACCCGCACCACCTTGCAGGTCAAGATCCATTGCCATATATATGGGGTGGCCAGTGAACGGTTGTGCAGCGCGAGCAGTCGGTTTTTTCAACCAAGAAACTCGCTAGCCGACGCTGCCTGCGTCGGCGTCGCGAGGCGAGAGAGGGGGGAGCGTAGGAGAGGAGAGAGAGGGGCTGACACGCATGCGCAGTGGGAGTGTGGACGCCGCGGGCAGGGATGCGTAGAGGAGAGAGGGGGGGAGTGTAGGAGAGGAGAGAGAGGGGCGGGACGCGCATGGGCAGTGGGAGTGTAGACACCATGGGCAGAGATGCCTAGAGGAGACAGGGTGGAGCGTAGGAGAGGAGAGAGAGGAGGGGGACGCGCATGCGCAGTGGGAGTGTGGACGCCGAGAGCAGGGATGCTTAGAGGAGAGAGGGGGGGGAGCGTAGGAGGGGAGAGAGGAGGGGAGGCGCATGCGCAGTGAGGGTGTGGTTGCCGCGGGGAGGGATGCCTAGAGGAGAGAGAAGGGGAGAGGAGGTTTTTTATTTTTATTTTTTAAGAGTTTGCGCATCCGCAGTAAGGGTGGTCACGCCGCACACCACCACCGGATTAAGCTTCGCCATAAGATGCTTCACATCTAAATGTTCCGTCAACGGCATTCCACCTACGACCTCTTTGTCCACCCCAAGCGATGCCGGGCACGCTATCTACGGCGCCACGGTCACATACTCTGTAGGCTTTAGAAACAAGTCTTTTATATCTACCACTGTCCCCTCACAGTGATCTTGCTAAAGTGAAGTACTAATGCATTATGACCGTGAAATGCACGATTATTTCCTTCAAAGCGTTGTTTCTACGCGTCCGTACCATTCGGCGCGGTTCTAATAGGAAAAGTGCAATTTTGTCGACGCATTAACACACTGCCAGGTGGCGACCTTACCCCTAGCATTGTCCTCGTTCATAGCATCCGTCCATACCAAAAATAGCTCTGCGACGCACGATTGCTTCGCGTGGCAGTAACTCCGCGCTTCTAACTCGCCCCGCGAAAAATCGCAGCCGGCCAACGGGGAAGACACGACGCGCGTT